>WNWK01021677.1:0-33740 GCA_009830355.1 Cherax destructor | reverse complement strand
AAAATTTTTTTATTTTATGAAAAATAAAGAATCAAAATATTACAAAGTAAAAATGGTTTTGATCAAATTTTAAGCAAATAAAGTGATTACTAATACTATATAGAGTTAAGGTTTAAAAAAGGCTAATGGTAAATATGTATTTAAAAAAAATAAGCAAATAAAAAAAAAAAAAAAAAAAGTTGTTGTTTTATAAAGAATAAAAATAAATAAAAAAAAATAAAGTTTTTTAAAAAAATTTTAAAAAAAAAAAATTTTTGGGCAAAATGAATATAAAAATAAAAATAGGAATAAAAAAAAGAAAAAAAAAATGGGGGCGAAAAAAAATTTTAAAATTGTAATAATAGTTAATTAATAAAAAAAAAAAGAACTGACTACTTGTTACAAAAACCCAGTAACAATCTGAATGCTAGAGGGGCAGACCTTTCTAGTATTCACTGGAGATGTCTATGCATAATAGATATCGTGTTTTTTGTAACATATAATCTCTCAGAAACATAGTAAGAAATACACTCTTTTTGACTCTAGTCTCATGGTTAGAACAGTAGTGAATGTATGAGCACACATTGGTGGCCTTCCTATATACTGTAAACTTAAAATTTCTATAAACTCGGTGTATCAACACATATAAGAATGGAAGTTTACAGTCCACCTCTTTTTCCACGGTGAATTTAATAGATGGGACTAAAGCGTTAAGTCTTGGTAAAAATGTACCAAGGGCCATATCATTTGGCCAAAGACACAAGATGTCATTCACATATCTGAACCATTTAGCTCTATATGACAGGATATCTTTCAACAGTCTAGCCTCAAAAAAATCCATATACAGATTGCTCAATAAGGGGGACAACGGATTACCCATCGCTATTCCCAGTTTTTGAGCATAGTATTTTCCCTCACACTCAAACTTGCCAAAGAGTAGGACGAAGAACCAAAGGACTGGTGGATGAAGCTGGGAGGAAAGATTGGGTAGCAGAGCTCATGAAAAGGGAAGAAGAGTGGGGATTAAAGCTTAACAAGAAAATTGAGGAGAGGATAGCTGCAGAGAGCAGGAAATGGGAACTACGAGCCACAACATCAGAAGAGGAAATAAAAAGGTTGAAACAATACAAATATCCAAATAGCAGTATTGGAAGGACATCGGGAACTACTACATCAGTTACAAACAAGGGAACTGTAATGAACAAAGGAGTTATACTGTATGCGGAGGCCCTGTCAGACCATCTTGGAGCCAGGGAAAAGACGAGGAGCACACCAGGAACAAAGGAGGAGACTGAACAAAATAAAAGAGTTAAGCTATATGCAGAGGCTCTAACAGACCCCAGCAACGCCTAGGAAAAACTGAGACGGGAATAATGACAGACCACTGAGCACAGGGACATCATATAGAAAAGAGGCAATGGAGGCAACTAAATCGACTCAGGGTATGAAAAGAGAAATGCAGTGGGAGGATGAAAGAGAGCCAGTTTTTGTTTATGGACTCCAGGAAGTTGAAGGGAAAACTTTTGAAGCAAGAAGATAGAGGGAGAAAAAAGCAATTGAAAGTATCATGAAAGCAATATGAGAGGACGACATGACCCAGTTGACAAACTTTTTAGGAATATGGGGGTTTTCAAGAGGAAAAAAAGCAGCCAGTCAAAGTGTTTTTCAAGGCAGAATCGGCTCAAAACAGGATCCTGCAGGAGAAAGCATGACCAAGGGACATACCAAGATACCGGAGGATGTAACTCTACCACAACAGAACACAAGAAGAAAGGCAGAAACTGAAAGAGAGGGTACAAAGATGCAAGGAGAAAAGAGAGGCAAAGACAGAGATGAGAAGGAAAACCCAGACTCAGGAAGAAACACCTACTGAAGAACCTCAACCATGATAACCCCACTGCAACTAAACAATCTAACCCAAAACCCACACACCATATCCACTGCTCCCATAGCCCTCATCACAAACTCCTCCCCCATAGAAACATCCCATAGTTTCCTGCCAAGTCTCTCGCTCCCCAACCCCAACATTCTCCCCAGACCACAGTTTTAGAAAAGTAGTTGAAGATTTTTTATACGAATGCGGATGGAATAACAAATAAATGTTAGGAGTGGCATGAAAAAATGAAGGACATGTCCCCAGACATCATAGTACTTACAGAAACAAGATTTTAAGTAAAAAGACACAAATGCAACTAATGTGACATTTTATTGTGGCAACGTTTCGCTCTCCAGGAGCTTTTTCCAGCCGCGGCTTGAGAAAGCTCCTGGAGAGCGAAACGTTGCCACAATAAAATGTCACATTAGTTGCATTTGTGTCCTTTTACTTAACATATTGTCGGTAATTCTACCAATATTATTACAGAAACAAGATTCACTAGGATGATAACAGACTCAATCTTTCCACCCAAATATCAGATCCTGAGGAAAGGAGGAGTTGCATTGCTCATTAAAAACCGATGGGTATTTGAGAAAATGGAAAGAATGGACGAAATGGGCAAAATGAACTACACAGTAGTGCAAGGGCACATACGGAAGTCCTTGCAGTGATGTATAACCCACCACAGAACTGCAGGAGGTCAATAGAAGAATATTAAGAGAGAATCAGAGCAATGGTGGGCACACTAGCAGAAGTGGCCAGAAGAGCTCACACTTGTAAAGCAAAGTTACTAGTAATGGGTGATTTCAATCACAAGGAGATTGATTGAGAAAACCTGGAGCCACATGAGGGTCCTGAAACAGGGAGAGCAAAGATGATGGATGTGGTACTGGAAAACCTCATGCATCAATATGTTACGGACACTACCAGAGAGAGAGAGGTGAGGATGAAACAGCAAGATTGGACCTCGTATTCACCCTGAGTAGCTCGAACATCGAGGACATCACATATGAAAGGCCCCTCGAAGGTAATGATCAAGTGGTTCTGAGCTTTGAACACATAGTAGAGTTACAAGTGGAAAGGGTAACAGGAGAAGGATGGGAGAAGCCAATCTACAAAAAGGGGAACTACACAGGCATGAGGAACTTCCTGCAGAAGGTTCAGTGGGAAAGAGAATTGGTAGGAAAATCAGTAAATGAAATGATGGACTACATGACAACAAAATGCAAGGAGGCAGAGGAGAGGTTTGTTGCCAAGGGCAACAGAAATAATGAAAAGACCAGAATGAGCCCTTGGTTTACCAAAAGGTGTAGAGAGGCAAAAACTAAGTGCACTAGAGAATGCAAAAAGTACAGAAGAAAAGAACCCAGGGAAATAAAGAGATTAATCGAAAAGCCAGAAACGAGTATGCACAGATAAGGAGGGAGGCCCAGCGACAGTACGAAAACGACTTAGCATCGATAGACAAGTCTCACCCGAAGCTGTTGTATAGCATCATCAAGAGGAAGACAATAGTCAAGGACCAGGTAATCAAGCTGAGGAAGGAACGTAGGGAGCTCAAAAGAAACGACCAAGAAGTATGTGAGGAGCTCAAAATGAGATTTAAGGAAATATTTACAGTGGAGACAGAAAGGACTCCAGGAAGTCAGAGCAGTCGAGTACACCAACATGGGATATAACAACAAGTACTGGATGAGATACACACAACTGAGGAGGAGGTAAAGAAGCTGCTAAATGAACTTGATACCTCAAAGACGGTGGGACAGGACAACATCTCTCAGTGGGTCCTTACAAAGGGAGGAGAGAAGCTGTGTGTGCCACTAACAACAATATGCAACACATCCATTGCAACTGGGTAAATACCTGAGGTATGGAAGACGGCAAATGTAGTCCCTATTTTTAAGAAAGGAGACAGACACGAGGCACTAAACCACAGACCAGTGTCACTGACGGTATAGTATGCATAGTCATGGAGAAGATTATAAGGAGAGTGGTGAAGCACCTAGAATGGAACAAGCTTATGAACGACAACCAGCACGAATTCAGGGAAGGAAAATCCTGTGTCACAAGCCTACTGGAGTTTGATGACAAGGTAACGGAAGTAAGACACGAGTGAGACAGGCATGGGTAGATTCTTGAACTACAAAAAGGCCTTCGACACAGTTCTTCGCAAGAGATTAGTACAAAAGCTGGAGGACCAGGCAGGTATAACAGGAAAGACACTGCATTGAAACAGAGAATACCTGACGGGAAGGCAGCAGCGAGTTATGGTATGTGATGAGGTGTCAGGGTGGGCGTTTGTGACTAGCTGGTTTCCACAGGGGTCAATCCTAGCACCGGTGCTGTTTCTGATATATGTGAACGACATGAAGGAATATACTCAAAAGTGTCCCTGTTTGCAGACGATGTGAAGTTAATGAGAAAAAATCAATCGGAGGAGGACCAGGCAGACCTACAAAGGGACCTGGACAGGCTGCAGGCCTTGTCCAGAAACTGGCTCCTGGAGATCAACCCTACCAAGTGCAAAGTCATGAAGATTGTGGAAGGGCTAGGTGGCCAAAGACTGCAAACCTCGCTCAAGGAGAAAGATCTTGGGGTGAGTATAATACCAAGCACATCTCCGGAAGCACACATCAAACAGATAACTGCTGCAGCATACTGGCGACTGGCAAACCTGAGAATAGCGTTCCGATACCTTAGTAAGGAATCGTTCAAAACACTGTACACCGTGTACGTCAGGCCCATAGTAGAGTATGCAGCACCAGTTTAGAACCCGTACCTGCTCAAGCACGTCAAGAAATGAGAGAAAGTGCAAAAGTGTGCGACAAAGTTTGTTCCAGAGCTAAGGGGAATGTACTACGAAGAAAGGTTAAGGGAAATCGGCCTGACAACACTGGAGGACAAGAGGGTTAGTGGAGACATGATAACGACATACAAAATACTGCGTGGAATAGACAAGGTGGATAGAGACAGGATGTTCCAGAGAGGGGACACAGAAACAATGGGTCAAAATTGGAAGTTGAAGACTCAGATGAGTGAAAGAGATGTTAGGAAGTATTTCTTAACCCATAGAGTAGTCAGGAAGTGGAATAGTCTAGCAAGTGATGTAATGGAGGCAGGCACCATACATAGCTTTAAGACGAGGTATGATAAAGCTCATGGAGCAGGGAGAGAGAGGACCCAGCAGCGATCATAGAAGAGGCGGGGCGAGGAGCTGAGTCTCGACTTCTGCAAACACAATTAGGTGACAATTAGGTGAGTACACACATACAGACCAGGTGATCAGGCTGAGGAAGGTAGGAGGGGAGGTCACAAGAAATGACCGGGAAGTGTTTGAGGAGCTCAACATAAGATTCAAAGAGGTGTTCACAGAGGAAATAGAAGGGCTTCCAGAAAGGCGGAGAGGTAGGGTACACCATCAGGTGCTGGACACAATACACACAACTGAGGAGGAAGTGCTAGATATCTCAAAGGCGATGGGGCCGGATAACATTTCTCCATTGGTCCTGAGAGAGGGAGCAGAGGAGCTATGTGTACCCCTAACAACAATATTCAACACATCTATCGAAACAGGGCAACTACCTGAGGTATGGAAGACAGCAAATGTAGTTCCAAACCATACCATGGGTGGGGTTCGAACCCGCGGTCACAGAGTCTCAAAACTCCAGATCGTCGCTAGGTTATTGAAGCTAGCTTACGCGACGGTCTGGAGTTTTTAGACTCTGTGACCGCGGGTTCGAACCCCACCCGTGGTATGGTTTGTTTGCAATCATGTCATTACGATTTCGTGAGTAATGTAGTCCCAATTTTTAAAAATGGAGACAGGCACGAAGCACTAAACTACATACCAGTGTCACTGACATGTATAGTATGCAAGGTCATGGAGAATATTATCAGGAGTAGAGTGGTGGAACACCTAGAAAGGAATGAGCTTATCAATGACGGCCAACACGGTTTCAGGGATGGAAAATCCTGTGTCACAAACCTACTGGAGTTCTATGACAGGGGGACAGCAGTACGACAAGAGAGAGAGGGGTGGGTAGATTGCTTTTTCTTGGACTGTAAGAAGGCGTTTGACACGGTTCCATACAAGAGATTAGTGCAAAAGCTGGAGGACCAGGCAGGGATAACAGGGAAGGCACTACAATGGATCAGGGAATACCTGTCAGGAAGACAGCAGCGAGTCATGGTACGTGGTGAGGTGTCAGAGTGGGCGCCGGTGACGAGTGGGGTTCCACAGGGGTCAGTCCTAGGACCGGTGCTGTTTCTTGTATTTGTGAACGACATGATGGAAGGAATAGACTCCGAAGTGTCCCTTTTTGCAGATGATGTGAAGTTGATGAGAAGAATTCAGTCGGACAAGGACCAGGCAGTACTACAAAGGGATCTGGACAGGCTGCAAGCCCGGTCTAGAAATTGGCTCCTGGAGTTCAATCCCACCAAGTGCAAAGTCATGAAGATTGGGGAAGGGCAAAGAAGACCGCAGACGGAGTAGAGTCTAGGGGGCCAGAGACTACAAACCTCAAGCAAGGAAAAAGATCTTGGGGTGAGTATAACACCAGGCACATCTCCTGAGGCGCACATCAACCAAATAACTGCTGCAGCATATGGGCGTCTAGCAAACCTAAGAACAGCATTCCGACATCTTAACAAGGAATCGTTCAGGACCCTGTACACTGTGTACGTTAGGCCCATATTGGAGTATGCAGCACCAGTTTGGAACCCACACCTAGCAAAGCACGTAAAGAAGCTAGAGAAAGTGCAAAGGTTTGCAACAAGACTAGTCCCGGAGCTAAGGGGTATGTCCTACTAGGAGAGATTAAGGAAAATCGACCTGACGAAACTGGAGAACAGGAGAGATAGGGGAGACATGGTAACGACATATAAAATACTGAGAGGAATTGACAAGGTGGACAGAGACAGAATGTTCCAGAGATGGGACACAACAACAATGGGACACAGTTGGAAGTTGAAGACTCAGATGAATCACAGGGATGTTAGGAAGTATTTCTTCAGTCACAGAGTGGTCAGGAAGTGGAATAGTTTAGGAAGTGGTGTAGTGGAGGCAGGTTCCATACATAGCTTTAAGAAGAGGTATGATAAAGCTCATGGCGTGGGGAGAGTGACCCAGTAGCGGCCAGTGAAGAGGCGGGGCCAGGAGCTATGAATCGACCTCTGCAACCACAACTAGGTGAGTACAACTAGGTGAGTGCACACACGCAAGGGATGGAGAGGAGTTCTTAGCATTTTTCTGTGAAGAGGCGGGGTCAGGAGCTATGACTCGACCCCTGAATCCACAATTAGGTGAGTACACAGACACACACACACACATACCCATTCTTGACAAAAAAAATCATCCCTACGAACAGAAGGTGGTTCTACAGAACAGGATGATAGCTAGAACGTAACTAAAACTAGCTAGAACCTAGGCAGAGCCAGTGACTAGTGATACTATTGACGCTAAAGGAAATTGGTCCTTCGTTGTTATGTGTTAATCACACAAAGACGCTCAACAGAGGCCGTTGTGCAGTAAAACTAGTATATTCTACATTACATTGCTAGTTGTGGTTAGAAACAGCTAGCTAGCAAGATGCCAAAAGGCTTTTTTGTGTAATTCAAAATGGCAGCTGTTTGAATTCCGAGGGGCAACAGTAACGCCCTCTGAGGGAAAGTCGTCATAAATACAGATGATGGTGCCATCTGGCACTCCTCCACATTACATCACTAGGTCCAGGACGCCATCTTGTGACGTCATCATAATAACATCTGACCGCAGTGTACAGAAACAACAACTCCCACTCACTTCAGTGTCACTTCAGTGTCACTTCAGTGTCACTTCAGTGGCCCGGTGGTCTGGTGGCTAGAGCTCTCGCTTCACACACGGAGGGCCCGGGTTCGATTCCCGGCGGGTGGAAACATTTCGACGTGTTTCCTTACACCTGATGTCATGTTCACCTGACAGCAAATAGGTACCTGGATTGTTAGTCCACTGGTGTGGGTCGCATCCTGGGGGACAAGATTAAGGACCCCAATGGAAATAAGACAGACAGTCCTCGATAACGCACTGACTTTCTTGGGTTATCCTGGGTGGCTAACCTTCCGGGGTTAAAAATCCGAAGCGTTTGTCTGAGTACTCGAAGTGGGTAAGAAACTCGGGGTCAGTACATATGTGTTGGTGTAAGACAAAGAGTAGAATTGTTGTCTAATAGACAGCCACCTGTCTAGCGGTCAGAACAGAGAAGGTGAACAAGCACTTAATTGTTCAACCACAGTGACCAAGATATTAGAGAGGGACGAACTCTTAAAGCTGTCAGATAAATTTAGCTGTGAACACTCAGTAGGTATAAGTCGGGGAGTGCTGACTCGTGAGTTATGGCATCATTGGACAATTACAGGCTGAGCCTACCCAGAAAGCAGGCTCTTGTTACTAGTCACTAATGCCTGTGAGTCAGTGATCCAAGATTATCCAGTTGATTATGTAGAATTTGAAGTTAATTTAAAATAACTGAAGACTCGGCAACAAGCCTACACAGCAGCTTGAGGAAATGCTGATGAACTCACTAAAGCTCAGGACCGCTATGCTAAGAGAGAAGAATATGTCCTTCAAGCGAGTTGTCACTCTAAAAGAACCTTAGGCAGAGAGGAGTTTCTAGGGAAGTCGCCACAACTGTATCTCCTTCCTAGGGGCAATTAACCCACATCCAGTCACCACTGATTTTATTACGTCTGTACAAAGAAAAAACCCACAAATGACGGGCAAGAATTTGAGGAGTTCTTAGCAAGTTTCTGGTCACTAATTGACAGTCGAACAGATGTAGACGACCTGACCTATCTCAATTGCTTGAAAACTCGACTCAGGGGTGTAGCTTATGACCTTATCAGAGGACATGATATCACAGGTGCTAATTACCAACACGATATTCAGGTCCAAGAGACTAATTATTATAATGATGATCGGATCACAGACAAACACGTCTAGAGCCTTAATGATCTTACACCACCTTGCCTTTGCTTGCATGAATTACAAATCATTCAGAATATCTCTGAGGAACCGTTGTAGCTCTGTACCCAGTCACAACACAGAGTAACAGAGTGTAGAGTGAGAGATGGTGAAATAATTCCAATAATTCTGTCACCACTACATGAATTCTAAAACGTCTTATTTGCTTTGGGGAACACTTGACTCCCTCCTGTGATGAGTTCACGACAGTACAAGCCCAAAAACAGAGGGTCCAAGAGCTAAGATTCTGTCTCAAATGTCTGGATAATCACCCAGGAAGCACCTGCAATCCCAGGCATTCAGCTTTCTGGAAATGCCAGGAGCCCCACAAAACAGTTTTGTGTCCTCACTGTGCTTTATTGTGTACACTTTGGCATCATTATTTTGGTTTCAGATTTCTGTTTACCATGACTCCCAAGTCTTTTTCACTTTCTATATGATCAAACTCTACATCACCTAGTTTGTAACTGTAAAGGTTATTTTCATTCCCAATGATTAGGGCACTGAACTGCATCTACCACTTTTCAGACCAAACCATTAATTTGTTACTTCTACTTACACTTAGGTCACACTACACATGCATGTACAAACATATATATACTAACCTCTTTGGGTTTTTCTTCCATTTTTCTTCCTAATTTTTGTACTTGTTTATTTCTGCTTATCTCCATGGGGAAGTGGAACAGAATTCTTCCTCCGTAAGCTATGCATGTCGTAAGAAGCGACTAAATGCCGGGAGCAATGGGCTAGTAACCCCTTCTCCTGTATACATTACTAAAAACAAGATAAGGAAAAACTTTATAAAATTGGGATGTTTGAATGTGCGTGGATGTAGTGCAGATGATAAGAAAGAGATGATTGCTAATGTTATGAATGAAAAGAAGTTGGATGTCCTGGCTCTAAGTGAAACAAATCTGAAGGGGGTAGGCGAGTTTCAGTGGGAAGAAATATATGGGATTAAGTCAGGAGTATCTGAGAGAGTTAGAGCTAAGAAAGGGGTAGCAATAATGTTGAAGGATCAGTTATGGAGAGAGAAGAGGGAACGTAAATGTATAAATTCAAGGTTTATGTGGATTAAAATAAGGGTCGGATGTGAAAAGGGGGTCATAAAAAGTGTGTATGCACCTGGAGAAGAGAGGAGAGAGAGAGATTTTGGGAGATGTTAAGCGAGTGTGTAAGAACTTTTGAGTAATCGTAGTAGGGGACCTAAATGCTAAAGTAAGAGAAGCGTTTAGAGAAGGTGTGGTAGGTAAGTTTGGGGTGCCAGGTGTAAATGATCATGGGGAGCATTTGGCTGAACTTTGTATAGATGGGGTTTGGTTATAGGTAACTCATATGTTAAGAAAAAGAAGATAAATAAGTATACAAGATATGATGTAGGGCGAAATGACAGTAGTTTGTTGGACTACATATTGGTAGATACAAGACTGTTGGGTAGACTTCAGGATGTACATGTTTATAGAGGGGCCACAGATATATCAGATCACTTTTTAGTTGTAGCTACAGAGAGAATAAAAGGTAGATGGGATACAAGGAGAATGGAAACAGCAAGTAAGAGAGAAGTGAAGATTTATAAACTAAAGGAGGAGGCGGTTATGGTAAGATATAAATAATTGTTGGAGGACAGATGGGCTAGTGAGAATATAGGCAGTGGGGTAGAAGATGTATGGGGTAGGTTTAAGAATATAGTGTTAGAGTGATCAGCAGAAGTTTGAGGTTATAGGAAAGTGGGTGCGGGAGGAAAGAAGAGCGATTGGTGGAATGATGATGTATAAGTGATGCAAGGAGGGAGGAGTATATGGAGAGAAAAAGAGAGGTTAAGAGAGTGGTGAAGCAATGTAAAAAGAGAGCAAATGAGAGGGTGGATGAGATGTTATCAACAAATTTTGTTGAAAATAAAAAAAAGTTTTGGAGTGAGATTAATAAGTTGAGAAAGCCTAGGGAAAGAATGGATTTGACAGTTAAAAATAGGAGAGGATAGTTATTAAATGGAGAGTTAGAGGAATCGGGAAGATGGAGGGAATATTTTGAGGAATTGTTAAATGTTGATGAAGATAGGGAAGCTGTGATTTCGTGTATAGGAGTGAGGAAGAAACAGTTGTGAGTGTGGGGGAAGTTATTGAGGCAGTGAGTAGAATGAAAGGGGGTAAAGCAACTGGGATTGATGGGATATAGAAATGTTAAAGGCAGGTGGGGATATGGTTTTGGAGTGGTTAGTGTTTTTATTTAATAAATGTATGGAAGAGGGTAAGGTACCTAGGGATTGGCAGAAATCATGCATAGTTCCTTTTTTATAAAGGCAAAGGGGACAAAAGAGAGTGTAAAAATTATTGGAGAATAAGTCTGTTGAGTATAACTGGTAAAGTGTATGGTAGAGTTATTACTGAAAGAATTAAGAGTAAGAAAGAGAGTAGGATAGCAGATGAACAAGGGGGCTTTAGGAAAAATAGGGTGTGTGTAGACCAAGTGTTTGCAGTAAAACATATAGGTGAACAATATTTAGATAAGGGTAAAGAGGTTTTTGTGGCATTTATGCATTTGGAGAAGGAATATGATATGGTGGATAGGGGGGCAATGTGGCAGATGTTGCAAATATATGGAATAGGAGGTAGGTTACTGAAAGTGGTGAAAAGTTTTTACTAGGATAGTGAGGCTCAGGTTAGAGTATGTAGGCGAGAGAGAGATTATTTCCCAGTAAAAGTAGGCCTTAGACAAGGATGTGTGATGTCACCGTGGTTGTTCAATATATTTATAGATGGAGTTATAAGAGTAGTGAATGCTCGGGAGTTGGCAAGAGGTGTGGGGTTAAAAGATAAAGAATCTAACACAAAGTGAGAGTTGTCACAGTTGCTTGTTGCTGATGACACTGTGCTTTTGGGAGATTCTGAAAAGAAGTTGCAGAGGTTGGTGGATGAGTTTTGTTGGGTGTGTAAAAGAAGGAAATTAAAAGTGAATATAGGAAAGAGTAAGGTGATGAGGATAACAAAAAAAATAGATAACGGAAGATTGGATATCCCTCCAATCTGATATCCAATCTTTCATCACCTAATTTTTTTGTTATCCTCATCACCTTACTCTTTCCTATATTCACTTTTAATTTTCTTCTTTTACACACCCAACAAAACTCATCCACCAACCTCTGCAACTTCTTTTCAGAATCTCCCAAAAGCACAGTGTCATCAGCAAAAAGTTGCTGTGACAACTCCCACTTTGTGTTAGATTCTTTATCTCTTAACCCCACACCTCTTGCCAACTCCCGAGCATTCACTACTCTTATAACTCCATCTATAAATATATTGAACAACCACGGTGACATCACACATCCTTGTCTAAGGCCTACTTTTACTGGAAAAAATCTCCCTCTCTCCTCCATACTCTAACCTGAGCTTCACTATCCTCGTAAAAACTCTTCACTGCTTTCAGTAACCTACCTCCTATTCCATACACCTGCAACATCGGCCACATTGCCGCCCTATCCACCCTATCATACGTCTTTTCCAAATCTATAAATGCAACAAAAACCTCTTTACCCTTATCTAAATTCTGTTCACCTATATGTTTCACTTGGTCTACACACCCCCTTCCCTTCCTGAAGCCTCCTTGTTCATCTGCTATCCTACTCTCCGTCTTAATTTTAATTCTTTCAATAATAACTCTACTATTCACTTTACCAGGTATACTCAACAGACATATTCCCCTATAACTTTTGCACTCTTTTTTTGTCCCCTTTGTCTTTATACAAAGGAACTATGTATGCTCTCTGCCAATCCCTAGGTACCTTACCCTCTTCCATACATTTAATAAATAATAGCAAAAACCCCTCCGAAACTATATCCCCACCTGCTTTTAACATTTCTATCTTTATCCCATCAATCCCACCTACTTTACCAACTTTTATTCTCCCCACTACCTCACGAACTTCCCCCACACTCACAACTGGCTCTTCCTCACTCCTATAAGATGTTATTCCTCCTTGCCTTGTACACGAAATCACAGCTTCCCTGTCTTCATCAACATTTAACAATTTCTCAAAATATTCCCTCCATCTTCCCGATACCTCTAACTCTCCATTTAATAACTCTCCTCTCCTATTTTTAACTATCAGATCCATTTGTTCCCTAGGCTTCCTCAACTTATTAATCTCACTCCAAAACGTTTTCTTATTTTCAACAAAATTCGTGATAACATCTCACCCACTCTCTCATTTGCCCTCTTTTTACATTGCTTCACCACTCTCTTAACCTCTCTTTTTCTCTCCATATACTCCTCCCTCCTTGCATCACTTCTACTTTGTAAAAACCTCTCATATGCTAACTTTTTCTCTCTTACTACTCTCTTTACATCATCATTCCACCAATCGCTCTTCTTCCCTCCTGCACCCACTTTCCTATAACCACAAACTTTTGCTGAACACTCTAACACTACATTCTTGAACCTACCCCATACATCTTCAACCCCATCGCCTAAACTCTCACTATCCCATTTATCCTCCAATAGTTGTTTATATTTTACCCTAACTGCCTCCTCTTTTAGTTTATAAACCTTCACCTCTCTCTTACTTGCTGCTTCTATTTTCCTTGTATCCCATCTACCTTTTACTCTCACTGTAGCTACAACTAAAGTGATCTGATATATCTGTGGCCCCTCTATAAACATGTACATCCTGAAGTCTACCCAACAATCTTTTATATACCAGTGCATAGTCCAACAAACTACTGTCATTACGCCCTACATCATATCTTGTATACTTATTTATCCTCTTTTTCTTAAAATATGTATTACCTATAACTAAACCCCTTTCTATACAAAGTTCCATCAAAGGGCTCCCATTATCATTTACACCTGGCACCCCAAACTTACCTACCACACCCTCTCTACATGTTTCTCCTACTTTAGCATTTAGGTCCCCTACCACAATTACTCTCTCACTTGGTTCACATCTCCCAAAATCTCTCTCTCTCCTCTACACTCCTCTCTTCTCCAGGAAATATAAAAGAACAAGAGCTATTAAGAAAAATAAGAAAAACCTAGATGTGTGTATGTATATATATGCATATGCATGCCTGTGTAGTGTGACCTACGTGTAAATAGAAGTAGCAAGATATACCTGTTATCCAGCGTGTTTATGAGACAGAAAAAAGACACCAGCAATCCTACCATCATGTAAAACAGTTTCAGGTTTCTGTTTCACAGTCACCTGACAGGACGGTAGTACCTCCCTGGGTGGTTGCTGTCTACCAACCTGCATAAATGTTGACACTACTAAAACTGGAATCTACCTGGAGAGGGTTTCGGGGGTCAACACCCCTGCGGCCCTGTCTGTGACCAGGCCTCATGGTGGATCAGAGCCTGATCAACCAGGCTGTTACTGTTGGCCGCACGCAACCCAACGTACGAACCACAGCCCGGATGGTCAGATACTGACTTTAGTTGCCTGTCTATTGCCTTCTTGATGACTACCAGGGGTCTATTGGTAATCCCCCTTATATATGCTGGGAGGCAGATGAACAGTCTTGGGCCTGTGACACTTACTGTGTTGTGTCTTATCGTGCTAGTGGTGCCCCTGCTTTTCATTGGGGTATGTTGCATCGTCTCAGAGTCTTTTGCTTACATAGTGAGAGATTTTCGTGTGCAAGTTTGGTTCTAGCCCCTCTGAAATTTTCCGAGTGTATGTAATCATGTATCGCTCCCGCCTGCGTTCTAGAGAGTACAGGTTTAGGAACTTCAAGCTTTCCCAGTAATTGAAGTGTTTTATCGCAGTTATGCGTGCCGTGAATGTTCTCTGTACATTTTCTAGGTCAGCAATTTCACCTGCCTTGAAAAGTACTGTTGATGTGCAGGAATATTCCAGCCTAGATAGAACAAGCGACCTGAAGAATATCATCATGGGCTTGGCATCCCTAGTTTTGAAGGTTCTCATTATCCATCCTGTCATTTTTTCTATCAGATGTGATTGATACAATGTTGTGGTCTTTGAAAGTGAGATCTTCTGACATTATCACTCCCAGGTCTTTGATATTAGTTTTTCGCTCTATTAGGTCGTTGGAATCTGTTTTATACTCCGAAATCGTTTTAATTTCCTCACGTTTTCTATATCGGAGTAGTTGAAATTTCTCATCATTGAACTTCATATTGTTTTCTGCAGCCCATTTAAAGATTTGTTTGATGTCTGCTTGGAGTCTTGCAGTGTCTTCAATGGTGGACACTGTCATGCAAATTCGGGTGTCATCTGCAAAGGAACACACGGCACTGTTGCTTATATCCCTGTCTATGTCCGATATGAGGATGAGGAACAGGATGGGAGCGAGTACTGTGCCTTGTGGAACAGAGCTTTTCACATTAGCTGCCTCAGACTTTACTTTGTTGACTACTACTCTTTGTGTTCTACTTGTTTGAAAATTATAGATCCATCTACCAACTTTTCCTGTTATTCCTTTATCACGCATTTTGTGTTCTATCACACCATGGTCACACTTGTCAAAGGCTTTTGCAAAGTCTGTGTATATAACATCTGCATTCTGTCTTCTAGAGCATCCAGGACCTTGTCATTGTGAAGGTTCACTCAGCACTGTCAGACCCTCAGAGAGTATTTGACAAGGCTGGATCATCCTTATGGAAATAAAAAGATAGAAAGTTCAATAATAACATAATAAGATAAAACAATTATTATAATAAACATAAGTAAGTAATATAAAACAAGTAAACATGAAATTAATCCTAATTTAAGAAAAATAAAAAATTAAATATATAAATAATTATTGATCCAAAGCTAATATATATACAATGATGTCAAGTAGTGTAGCTTTGAATGATTCTAGAACTCCAAGCCGTTGTTGATGATGTGGGAAGGGGGGGGGGGGTCACAGCTGGTCGTGACTAGACAGTCGACGGCGCCCCCGACAAGATTATATTCTGCCGAGGAGATGTTGACTGCTCCTCTGACCATTACCTAACTGTTGAAGCAAGTAAGTAGTCGGTGAAGACACACCATGAACGCTGGTGTAGTTACAACTGGGAGATGGCTGCTTGAGTGGTATGTAGCTGACTGGGTGGACAGCTATGTGTACAAGGGGGGTTCCTCCCCTTGTACACGAAGCCGTGTATGTTGACAGGTGCAGTTGAAATCTTTTGATCTTTGCCAGATCACTTCTCCCTTATGTTAATCCCGCATGAGTCAGATGACCCGAGCCGACAATCAAGGCTAAAAGGAAAACAAAGTACAGTTACACGCCGCTGATAGGCATACGGCCTTTAAAATAAATGGTGAGGATTAAAAACTAACATAACTGTAAAATTTGTTGATATCATCTCTATCACTCTCTCATTTGTTCACCTTTCACATTCCCTCACCACTCTCTTAACTTCTCTTTTTCTTTCCACATAATCTTTTTTTGTATCACTTCCACTTTATAAAAATTGTTCATATGCTAACTTCTTCTCTCTTACTACTCTTTAATTCCTTATTCCACCAATCGCTCTTGTTCCCTCCAGCACCAACTTCCCTGTAACCACACACTTCTGCTACTCCTCTTTTCAACCTCATTGCCCATAAAAGAGTTACGGGCAACCCTTTGTATCCGGAGAGTATTATTTTTTAAGCACTGATGTTATCTCTTGAGTATAACGTCCCTTAATATTTTTACCCGTATGAGTTTTTTTTATATATATGCGACCCCGGGGAAAGTAACAGGAAAGGAGATTATTAACTTAGGCTTCAAACACCGCCGAAGGCAGAGGTCAGAGAAACATTTGTCTGTTGCTCTTCCCTAAAGGTGGTTCAGTTAGGTATGGAAGTGGGAATATCGGACAGTCCTGCCACTCAGGAATAGGAAGGTTTGACCATGTGAGTTTTGTTCGAATTGCGAGGCCCCGGCCACTGCCCTCATATATCAAGCCTAATGTCTAAGACCCTCAGTGCTAAGGCGACATCCTCATCACGTTTTCTCATAACTTAAACTAGCTGAGAGGACATTGTTATTAATAAGTAAGAAAAAATCTAAGTACTGGGACAGATATAACTGGCACGCCGCATGCCGGGCCGGATGTACCGGCGAACATACAACAACAAACAACTCTAGGAATACATTTTGTTTTTATTGTCTTTTGAGGTAGGACGTATCCTGTCCCTCAACAAAGAGCAGTAAGTTCCAGTATCCCTACAAGCAGCAAGTCTCAGGTGGATATGACTTATAATGAGACTTTGCCTCCACTGTAGAAAGGATTCATGCAGTCCTTTACCTCATTCTGGGAAATGGAAGTGTAAGTTATAGTGAAAATGTTACCAATGGACTTTTGATTATTACCATTACTCGTGTTCCCAGACTTACTACTGTACTTCCTGAGGACTTCCCCGGGAGTTTGATATACTTTGTGGTAACACAGCCAAACTTGTGGCTGTATCTTCACCTCACAGACTAGAAGCTCGCGTCTGTGCTAATATTTGCATCAAGTAGGGGCGTTGTTGTTCACCCATAACTCTCTCTCTTTTCTATAAATGAAAACCTTTTTCCTTGGTTCTATTGAGAGGAGTTATATTGAGAGGAGTTCTATTGAGAGGAAGATCAAGAATAAGGTGATCTCTCAGACAGACAGCGATTTGTTTCAGAGACATTTGTCAGTTTCTTCTGTTACAGATGTCAAAACGAAGTCCTCAAGAAATACACAGACCTACACCAAATCACTAAAGTTAGCAACACAGCTCGTTTACTCCATTTGGTGAAAATTGAGACAACTCACCAGTTAGTTAGTAAGTTTATTCAGGTATACACAAATACATTTTCATAGATTACCATACATAGCAGCATATGTGTAGAGAACCCTCCAGGATAACCCAAAAAAGTCAGACAAAGTGACTTATTTCCATTGGGATCCTTTTATTACCATATTATTATAATATAAAGGAGATAATATCTTATTATTATATTATAAAGGAGATATACTAGGAATAAGGTAAAAAGAGTTATTTATATTTAAATGAGAGTTAGCTAAAAAAAATAATCATTCTCCTCCCTTTCTGTCGCTACATTCATTAGGTACCTTTTGGCTCTCTTCTTGAACTGGCTCATGCTATGACTAGCTTTGACATGTGCAGGCAATCTGTTCCATTCCTTTATTGCTGTACAATAAAAGGTGTTTGAAGCCTGGCTACTGACTGTGGGTACTACAAAGTTGTGCTCTCTTCCTCTAGTACTATGACTGCTTTGGTTCCCAGCCTTGACAAAATTGGCAGCAAGATATTCTGGACACTGTTTGTGAGCAATTTTATAAACTTGATTTAATTTAAGTTGTTTTACTCTGTCTTCAATATTCAGCATATCCAATTGTTGTAATTCATCCTGGCCTACATGCTCTCTTGGTCCCAGGTCCAGGATGAATCTTACCATTTTGTTCTGGGTGATTTGCAGTTTATCTTTCAGTTTTTTTGTCAAGGCAGAGTACCATGAAGAGCAAGCGTAGTCCATATGACATTGTATAAGGGCTAGACATAGGGTCCTGCGAGCCTCAGTAGGTAGACACTGTGCTTGTCTGTAGAGGAACTTCAGTCTGGCATTCGCTTTCTTTACTACACTGTTACCTATCAATTCTCCAGACATGCATGGGTCAAAGGGGATTCCCAGATATTTTACTGAGGAAACTGAAGTGATGGATTCCCCATTACACCGGACATTAAAATTATTTACTCTTCTCAGTTTATATTTCGTGCCAAAGAGTATGGCTTCTGTTTTCCCGAGGTGTAACGATAGTTTGTTGTCTACTAACCATTTGCTGCAGGACTCCAGTTCCAGTGTTAATACATTAGATATATCTTGTGGGTCTTTACCTGACACTAATAGAGCACTGCCATCTGCATACAGTAGGAGTTTGCATTTGACGCTGGTGGGAATGTCCTTTACATAACATAGAAATAATAAAGGACCGTCAGATTAAACTTGTACACATTTCGCTGATATACACTAATATACATTGAGGACCCTAGAGTTCACACCGTTGTAATTAACAAATCCTCATTACAATAGTTATAGGTATATTTTTATAACGTCCTATATCATGCTGTGTGAACAATGCTGCCCAATCGTCCTGATTCTAGATGGATTCCAAGACTTGCTCAGGCTCGGCTTCAAAAAAATATTATTAACCAAATAAATATTTGCACTAAAACGCTTATCACCCGTAAAATAATACTGCCTCTTCTCTTTCAGTCATATTTTTCCTTAGCGAAAACACGCTGTTGCCTTATCTTTCTAGAATAATCTTAGCTAATTTGATTACCAAAGAAGCAGATGGATCCTGAGCTAAACCTGACTTACCATCACTTGTCTCTTTGACAGCTGGACTATTAAATAAACCTCACTATGATCACTACCATTACGGGAAATGATATGGGATGGGACTGGAAGGCTAATACCAGGTCCTTGTAGAGCAGACATCCGATGGAGAAGCCACGCTTGATGCAACAGTCCTTAGCTTGTTGCTGATTAATTCATGAAGTTGTTCAATTGTTAAATAAAGGGATATTCAGTGCCACCTGAATAAGCAATATGCCAGCGTTGCAATGTATATACTGTCACCAAACACCTGCGCTGTACTGGTCTTACTGCCCACCAACAGTATATCAACGAAGCCACTATCAAGCAAGAACACAATACACTCAAAACACAATAAACACGACCAGAAACACAGCAATAATAAATCAAAACAACAAAATGCTCCCAGACTTGCTTCTGTATTATGAACATAGTGCTTGTTCAAAGACCTGTTGAACCCCGCCGTAAAGATATAGGATACCATTGAAGGAACAGTCAGTAAAGCTGTCAAGAAATTTTAAAGGAATAAAATATACAAAAGATGTTTGGTTTTGAGTTTCCATTTATTCCCAACACTGTAAGTTTAACATAATACATAATATTAGTCGTAGGTTATGAGAGAGAGACAGAGACAGAGAGAGAGAGGGACAGAAAGAGATAGACAGAGACAGAGAGCAAGAATGAATATTCTAAGTGATACAGCTTATACAGCCATAAAGAGCATAAAACTCTAGTACAAGTATGTGTTAATCAGCCGAAGGTGAGTGAGGAACTGAGCTCTGAGTCAGCGTCTAGTTAAAAGGAACTCTAACATGGAGCTCACCTCTCACTTGGATTGGTGGAGTCTTACAAATGGTAGTTATCCTCGTAAGTGAATGGTTGCTGCTTCACCCATGCTGTGATGGTGGTTGCTTCTTCACCCATGCTGTGATGGTGGTTGATGCTTCACCCGTGCTGTGGTGGTGGTTGCTTCTTCACCCATGCTGTGATGGTGGTTGCTTCTTCACCCATGCTGTGATGGTGGTTGATGCTTCACCCGTGCTGTGATGGTGGTTGCTTCTTCACCCATGTTGTGATGGTGGTTGATGCTTCACCCGTGCTGTGATGGTGGTTGCTTCTTCACCCATGCTGTGATGGTGGTTGCTTCTTCACCCGTGCTGTGATGGTGGTTGCTTCTACACCCATGCTGTGATGGTGGTTGCTTCTACACCCATGCTGTGGTGGTGGTTGCTTCTTCACCCATGATGTGATGGTGGTTGCTTCTACACCCATGCTGTGATGGTGGTTGCTTCTACATCCATGCTGTGATGGTGGTTGCTTCTACACCCATGCTGTGATGGTGGTTGCTTCTACATCCATGCTGTGATGGTGGTTGCTTCTACACCCATGCTGTGATGGTGGTTGCTTCTACACCCATGATGTGATGGTGGTTGCTTCTACACCCATGCTGTGATGGTGGTTGCTTCTACACCCATGCTGTGATGGTGGTTGCATGTGATGTACACAAAATATAAAGGACATAATATAAGGTTCCATACTACTTTTGTTTCTTATATTTGCAAGAGAAAATAACTTTCGTTAGAGCTGTCAGATTCTGCTAGATCGGCAGGAGCAAACTGACAGTAAAGCTAGAGTGTAGTGGGGTCCATGAATGCTTTTTAAGACAGCTAGTAACTCAACATATTTGAACAAGGAACACTGCAATAGGCCTACTGGACCATGCTTGGCAAATTTGTTATTAGGTTAATTAAGTTTATAGCCTATCGACAACACTAGGGATATTATAAAAGCATGTCATCTGTTCATCCTAGTCAATAATAATTTAATATGTAAAATAGGGGTTAATATAAACTCTCCCTATGTATGCAATGATATACACTTATCAATGTATATATCTTGTGTAGATCCTTCCCAATTCCAACTCTTCTCACTTATATACATGTCTAACTTATATTTAAATGTACCCAAGGTTTTAGCTTCAATGATACATAAATAACCTGTACATAAACCTGCTTGACAGACACGTTCACTCATCTATACCTCTATATTCTTTTTAAATGTAAATTTATCCAATTTAAATCCATTATTTCTAGTTCTTTCTTGGTTGGATATCTTCAGTACTTTATATATATGTCGTGCCGAATAGGTAAAAACTTGCGATTTTGGCTTAAATAGCAACGCTCATCTTGCCATATAAGATAAGTGAAAATTTGTGTATGCAATAATTTCGCAAAAATCATTCTGAACATAACGAAAAAAATGTATTTCATTGTGTTTGTGTATTATTAAATTATTGTAAACGTCTCTAAAATATATTTAGTTGGGTTAGGCTAAATTAAATTACACTTGTTATAATAAGGTTAGGTAAGTTTTCTAAGTTTCTTTTGGTACAAAAGTATAAACTTTTACATTAACATAAATGAAAAAAATATATCTTTAAACGTATAAGAGAAATTTTTAGAAAGGACTTAATTTTAAATGAGTTCTTACTAATTGACCAGTTTTACCTAATCGGCACTTAAATACTTCAACATTTCCCTCATTCCACGCCTTTTACTATTTTCTTATTAAAGAAATATATATATATATATATATATATATATATATATATATATATATATATATATATATATATATATATATATATATATATATATATATATATATATATATATATATATATATATATATATATATATATATATATATATATATATATATATATATATATATATCCGATACAACAGTGTTTGCAATGAAGCCAATAATATCGTATATTTAACATTTACAAAAGCTACAAATGAATGAATTAAATACGTATGCAACAATTAGTTTCATATTACGACGAATAAATAAGAACAGTCCCCAAGTTATAATTAACTTTATATATCTTTGGTAAAGCTTCGTTTATATTGTGCTACTCACTTCTGGTCTCCATATTACAGAAAATGTACATAGAACTCCAGGTAAACTCCAGAAGTTTGCCGAAGTTGATCTCATGAATCAAGAACCTTCCTATGAAGGCAGGATGATGGCATTGAATATATTCTCTCTGCAAACATGTAGAATTTTGAAGGGCATGATTGAAGTGTATAAATTGGAAGGAGGAATAAATCAAGGGGATGTAAACAAGGTCTTATAAACAACGAATACAGGACTCAAACAATGATTTTATTAATAAATAACGTAAGTAGCACTCAGTCATAAATCAGCATCTCTCATGCATTTAGTATATCATGCTTACCAAGCAGTTATAAACAGCTTAAGCGTTCAGCACACAGCTGATATATCACTATGGGCCGGCTTACTAATCAGAGGAGGGCGTGGGTTTGCCCATGTCTCGAGTATTACCTAAGATGTTCAATAGCTGGTTAACCTTGACTGAGCAATTGCTCATAACTTCAGATGTCTGAGAATACATTTTTATAGTTCCTTGGAAAAATGCTAATATTTTAAAGATCCAGAATTAAGTCAGTGATGTGATAATATCGCGTCTTCTGGAAGTATTTCTGGTGATGTGTCGTTACCAGACTTGTCATGGATGATAGTTTATTTAACTTATTAGTGGTTAAATGTGTGTTAAGTGCAAGGACACAAGAGTAAGTAACGAGACATTTAATTTTAGTAGTAGTAATAGTAGTGGTAGTAGTAATAATAGTACAAGTACTGCTACTACTACCCGTAGTCCTAGTAGTAGTAATAGTAGTGGTATTATTATTATAATTATTATTATTATTATTATTATTATTATTATTATTAGTAGTAGTAGTAGTAGTATCATTATTATCTGGAAAACATGTGGGACGTGCAATTTTGACTATCCAAAGAAAAACCGAGACCTCAAGACCAAAGGAGTATTCAATTCTTCTTTTTGAGAACAATTTCACCCTGAAATGTGTTATTGGTCAGTCCATGAGAGGCAGTGTTACAACACACACTATCAGGAACACCATTAAAGGGGATCAGAAGGCACAGATCACACAGACTGTGGAAACAAACCAGGGTAGTTATAACCACTCCAGTGAAAGACATTTTTTAGTGCCAGGAATTAAAAAACTGGCAGGAAATGAAAGAAATGCCACACCACCTCGGATCAGTCCTGGAGTGGAGGCACAGTCACTGGCCCTCACTTCAGAACAATAGATATTAACGCCAGCAAATAAAGCATCTCTTACATATTATCAGTACGAAAATATTTGTATTTGCAAATATCCGGGGACTAAAGCCACCAACAAACAACAAAATACCTTTCATTAGTGGACTCTTCACAGTCAAAGGCAATATTTGAGGCTTTCACAGAGACCCACACAAAAGATCACCTTAACAACGAAATATGGATCCCAGGACACAACTTACCCAGAAGCGACAGAAAGAACAGGCAACAAGGGAGGGCTGACCTGTATATCACAGAGTCGCTCATTTACTTGGAATTACTAAACACCACAAATGACGATGTTGAAGTTTTGGCAGTAAAGATCGAAAACCAAAACTTTGTGATTGTGGTTGAAAACAAACCACCAGATACAACTTTTCAAAAATTCAAGGAACAGTTTTTGAAAATTGACTATCTGGAAAATCTCTAAATCCCAACCCCAAATATCTTGTTGCTGGACGATTTTAACTTAAGACACCTAAAATGGAGGAGTGTTGGAAATAACGTTTTAGCAGAGATAACCCCAGCAGAGCCAACAAGACTGGAAAATACACTTGACTTTATCTTCACTAATAATGATGATCTGGTACGCAATATAACAGTATCAACGATAATAATCTCGGATCACAATATAATATGTTATGAGGGACGTGTCTTCACCAAATTCAACTTCAGTAACAGAAACATACAGTGGGATCAAATTAACTATGTTCTAAATGAAACAAGCTGTGAAGATATCCGAAACAACTCGGATCTCAACCTTTGCTTACAAAAATACTTGACTCTGTGGCACTTGAGGTATGCTCCAGGTACATCCCCCTAAGAAGAGAAGGTGTAAACTAGAAAAAGATAGATGCTCCCTCTACAGGCGAAGGTGAAGAATCACAAAGCTGCTAAAAGAGGCCAGTATATCTGAAATACAGGAGGCACTGCCAAGAGAAATAGAAGATATCTAACTTAAGCTGAAGGAATCATACAGGTACCAAGAAATACAGGAAGAATTTAAATCGTACGAGAAATCTAAAGCAAAAACAACATCCACTTTCACATATGTTCAGATTTAAAGAAATATACCTATACTTAGTTCATAATTTTGTTGTCTACTTATTATTATTATTATTATCGTTCTTATTATTACAACAAAACTAAAAGATGTCCCTAGTATAGTAATGAGACTAAAAGATGTCCCTGGAATACTGGTGAGACTAAAAGATGTCCCTGGTATACGGGTGAGACTAAAAGATGTCCCTGATATACTGGTGAGACTAAAAGATGTCCCTGATATATTGGTTAGACTAAAAGATGTCCCTGGTATACTGGTGACACTAAAAGATGTCCCTGGTATACTGGTGACACTAAAAGATGTCCCTGGTATACTGGTAAGACTAAAAGATGTCCCTGGTATACTGGTGAGACTAAAAGATGTCCCTGGTATACTGGTGACACTAAAAGATGTCCCTTGTATACTGATGACACTAAAAGATGTCCCTGGTATACTGGTGACACTAAAAGATGTCCCTGGTATACTGGTGAGACTAAAAGATGTCCCTGGTATAGTGGTGACACTAAAAGATGTCCCTGGTATAGTGGTGAGACTAAAAGATGTCCCTGGTATACTGGTGAGACTAAAAGATGTCCCTGGTATGCTGGTGAGACTAAAATATGTCCCTGGTATACTGGTGACACTAAAAGATGTCCCTGGTATACTGGTGACACTAAAAGATGTCCCTGGTATACTGGTAAGACTAAAAGATGTCCCTGGTATACTGGTGAGACTAAAAGATGTCCCTGGTATACTGGTGAGACTAAAAGATGTCCCTGGTATAGTGGTGAGACTAAAAGATGTCCCTGGTATACTGGTGACACTAAAATATGTCCGTGGTATAGTGGTGAGACTAAAAGATGTCCCTGGTATACTGGTGACACTAAAAGATGTCCCTGGTATAGTGGTGAGACTAAAAGATGTCCCTGGTATAGTGGTGAGACTAAAAGATGTCCCTGGTATAGTGGTGAGACTAAAAGATGTCCCTGGTATAGTGGTGAGACTAAAAGATGTCCCTGGTATACTGGTGAGACTAAAAGATGTCCCTGGTATGCTGGTGAGACTAAAAAATGTCCCTGGTATAGTGGTGAGACTAAAAGATGTCCCTGGTATGCTGGTGAGACTAAAAAATGTCCCTGATATAGTGGTGAGACTAAAAAATGTCCCTGGTATAGTGGTGAGACTAAAAGATGTCCCTGGTGTACTGGTGACACTAAAAGATGTCCCTGGTATACTGGTGAGACTAAAAGATGTCCCTGGTATAGTGGTAAGACTAAAAGATGTCCCTGGTATACTGGTGACACTAAAAGATGTCCCTGATATACGGGTGAGACTAAAAGATGTCCCTGGTATGCTGGTGAGACTAAAAAATGTCCCTGGTATAGTGGTGAGACTAAAAGATGTCCCTGGTATACTGGTGACACTAAAAGATGTCACTGGTATACTGGTGAGACTAAAAAATGTCCCTGGTATACTGGTGAGACTAAAAGATGTCACTGGTATACTGCTGAGACTAAAAAATGTCCCTGGTATGCTGGTGAGACTAAAAGATGTCACTGGTATAGTGGTGACACTAAAAGATGTCACTGGTATAGTGGTGACACTAAAAGATGTCACTGGTATA
The DNA here is from genome assembly GCA_009830355.1 of Cherax destructor. Classification (NCBI taxonomy): domain Eukaryota; kingdom Metazoa; phylum Arthropoda; class Malacostraca; order Decapoda; family Parastacidae; genus Cherax; species Cherax destructor. The sequence goes on along the minus strand of WNWK01021677.1, from coordinate 7,762 downwards.
GTGGTGACACTAAAAGATGTCACTGGTATACTGGTGAGACTAAAAGATGTCACTGGTATAGTGGTGACACTAAAAGATGTCACTGGTATACTGGTGAGACTAAAAAATGTCCCTGGTATACTGGTGAGACTAAAAGATGTCACTGGTATACTGGTGAGACTAAAAGATGTCACTGGTATAGTGGTGACACTAAAAGATGTCACTGGTATACTGGTGAGACTAAAAAATGTCCCTGGTATACTGGTGAGACTAAAAAATGTCCCTGGTATACTGGTGAGACTAAAAGATGTCACTGGTATACTGGTGAGACTAAAAGATGTCACTGGTATAGTGGTGACACTAAAAGATGTCACTGGTATACTGGTGAGACTAAAATAAAAATAATTCTTCTTGATCAATGACTTAAAGTACTTAGGTTGATATAAGGTTTAAATAAAAGACTATTATAAAAATGAACATCTTGAGCATAGCTATATACATCATCATGAACATAGCTATATACATCATCATGAACATAGCTATGTACATCATCGTGAACATAGCTATGTACATCATCATGAACATTGCTATGTACATCATCATGAACATAGCTATATACATCATCATGAACATAGCTATGTACATCATCATGAACATAGCTATATACATCATCATGAACATAGCTATGTACATCATCATGAACATAGCTATGTACATCATCATGAACATTGCTATATACATCATCATAAACATAGCTATATACATCATCATGAACATAGTTATGTACATCATCATGAACATAGCTATGTACATCATCATGAACATAGCTATGTACATCATCATGAACATAGCTATGTACATCGTCATGAACATAGCTATGTACATCATGAACATAGCTATGTACATCATCATGAACATATCTATGTACATCATCATGAACATAGCTATGTACATCATCATGAACATAGCTATGTACATCATCATGTACATGGCTATGTACATCGTCATGAACATAGCTATGTACATCATGAACATAGCTATGTACATCATGAACATAGCTATGTACATCATGAACATAGCTATGTACATCATGAACATAGCTATGTACATCATCATGAACATAGCTATATACATCATCCTGAACATAGCTACGTATATCATCATGTACATGGCTATGTACATCATCATGAACATGGCTATGTACATCATCATGAACATAGCTATGTACATCATCATGTACATGGCTATGCACATTATCATGAACATATCTATGTACATCATGAATATAGCTATGTACATCATCATGAACATAGCTATGCACATCATCATGAACATGGCTATGTACATCATCATGTACATAGCTATGTACATCATCATGTACATGGCTATGTACATCATCATGTACATGGCTATGTACAACATCATGGACATTACCATGTACATCATCATGTACATAGCTATGTACATCATCATGTACATGGCTATGTACATCATCATGAACATAGCTATGTACATCATCATGTACATGGCTATGTACAACATCATGAAAATTGCTATGTACATCATCATGTACATAGCTATGTACATCATCATGTACATAGCTATGTACATCATCATGAACATTGCTACGCGTGAATTACTCTATAACTTTTTAATGTATTTTTAATGAGAACATTACAAAAAATGCGGAAATACTTGTATGTGACAAGTTTATAACTATGCCAAGTTTTTCTTGCCTTTATTGTCTCGTAATTGTGACAAAAAATATATTAAACAATTTTTTTTAAAAAAAAAAAACGATGGGAAAGACGTGATAAATAATTTCCCTCGTATTGAATTTTGTAAGATTAAAAAGTACTGAATTCTTATTGATCAATGATTTATATTGGGTAGGTTGTCAGGCAGCTATATTATGTAAATGTAGAAACATATTATGTTATGTCTACTACTGTAAGTGCGGGAATCCCAGACATATTTTTAAAACAGTTGAAAAAAGAACTTGACAAAATTATATGAACTAAAACTAAAATCCTTATTATTATTTATTATTTCACTGTTGCAATACATAATCAGTCTTGAAGTATGCTGTAAATAGTAAAAGTAGGGTTGTTGTAGTAGTGGTAGTAGTAATTGGAATAGTAGTAGGAGTATAAATAGTAGTAGTAGTTGCAGCAGTAGTAGTATTAGTATTAGGAGTGGTATAAGTATTATTATTATTATTTTTATTATTATTATTATTATTATTATTATTATTATTATTATTATTATTAGTAGTAGTAGTAGTAGTAATGGTCTCAGAAATGGTGTCTGAAATGTAGATTAAGTCATTGTCTTGGATGAGCGTGAGGTTCCTTCTCTAAGCTGGCGTCGTTCCTGTTCATTAAGCTGCTTCTTGTTGTACCACCTGTCTTGGAAATTGTGGCTCTCTGGTTACACCACAAGACACGGAAATTGTGGCTCTCTGGTCGTACAATAATTTCGGGGAAATTATGGCCATGAGTGAAACATGGCCGGAAAATTGTATCCATGTGAGAACCAGATGACCAGGAAATTTAAGCTGTGTGATTGAACCACAGGGTCGAGATACTATGCTGTGGGTTCACCACAAGACTGGACAACTGAGGCTCCTTGGTTGTACCATATTACCAACACAGGTAATGAATGACCTGTAAGACCTGGTCGTAATGGGAATTGGAGCAAATTCAGCAGTAGACTATAATGCCTTCACCTACTATATACAGGTATATACACTATGTACAATATGTACACAGAATGATAATAGGTGTATACAACGGTGACAAATGGCAAAGCAGAAGCCAGAGAGAGTGCACCATACTCAACCAGCAGGTAGGCAAGTCTGCCAGTGCTTACCACAAGTGAACCACGTTGCTTCAGCTTTGGTGGGCTTGCCTGTGATTGGTCAATGCACCAAGGTACTGATTTAACGACGGGTTTCCTATTGATCGTTAAACTCTTAGCACCCGGTTGGCTGGTTGGGAGGCAGCCTATACGGTAGTGTAACATATGCCGAATAAATAAAAACATACTCTTTGCATGACACATCCCCACCCCAAAAGGTTATAATAGCCAGGACTAGGTCTCCACCTCCAGTACCGCCATCCAACTCATTAGATAGAGCTCAACTTTTCTCGAGACTCAAAGTCAAACTCTATTCTAGAGCGAGGCAGCGGACAGTAGGGCTAACGCTGGTTCAAGACACCTGCGGACGGCAGCAGAATGTCCCCTCACTAAAAAAATCCACCAACATCATTAAAAAAAAACATTTTATAAAGGGGAAAAAGAGCTAAGCTACCCATATGGTTCCTAACACATCCTAACCTAAATTAAACACGGGAAAGGGAATCAGCCAGCTTATTTTCCTTGCCGGCAATATGGACGACACTAATATTGCAAGGTTGCAGCCTGAGACTCCATCTCATCAGACGTGTGATGTGGTTTTCAATGGTGTTGAGGTAAACCAGAGGATTGTGATCGTTGTAGACTGTGATCCCTTGCGACGACTGCCCCTCGTAGACCTCGAAAAGTTCCAGTGCAAGTATCAGAGCGAGGGCTGCTTTCTCTATGGTAGTGTATGAAGCCCTTTGGTGAGGTTGACACTTGGCAGAGAAGTAAGCGACAGGCTGCAACCTTCCATAACGCAGGAAAATTGTGGTGATCTTAGTGTCAACAGCTTCATAAAATTATCTTAGTGCAGAACAATGCCAGAAAATTGTAGTGATTATAGTATACAAGAAAGTACAAGAAACTTCGGCTTTCAGGGATCACTACAAAGTCAGAAAATTTCGGTCTGTTAATTAAGTGGACTTGAAAAGTTTAAGAGCAGCGGCGGAAGATGAATAATTTCTCGCCAATACTGCAGACCGAGAGTCATTTTAGCTCAGTCAAAGAAATTTCCACTTGAAAATATTATGAATGTATCTGTTTATTCCTCTCTTTCATCATAAATAATTAGAAGAAATTAATGTGAAGAGAGAGAGAGAGAGAGAGAGAGAGAGAGAGAGAGAGAGAGAGAGAGAGAGAGAGAGAGAGAGAGAGAGAGAGAGAGAGAGAGAGAGAGAGAGAGAGAGAGAGAGAGGGAGGGAGGGAGAGAGATATAGACAGACTGACAGGCATGCAGGGAGAGAGAGAGAGAGAGAGATCATGTGTTCATTAGCTATGGCATCTTTGAAGGTTTCCTTCCATTGTAGTTATAGTTACTATATCCCCTGAATTACCATTTCTCAATATACATTATCGTGTATATATATATATTTTTTTTTTTTTTTTTTTTTTCAACAAGTCGGCCGTCTCCCACCGAGGCAGGGTGACCCAAAAAGAAAGAAAATCCCCAAAAAGAAAATACTTTCATCATCATTCAACACTTTCACCACACTCATACATAATCACTGTCTTTGCAGAGGAGCTCAGATACGACAGCTGATATATATATATATATATATATATATATATATATATATATATATATATATATATATATATATATATATATATATATATATATATATATATATATATATATATATATATATGTGACTGTGAGGTGTAGTCTTGCCCTTATATAAGTCCTCTTGTCATGTTTCCTTTTATAGTTCCTTGATAATGTGAGTAGTCACGAAAGCGCTTGGAATTCCTCTATTTTTCATAGTGGTTGTCTTGCATATTCTGATATCACCTGATTACTGTGATCTTTTGCATATATATATATATATATATATATATATATATATATATATATATATATATATATATATGTCGTGCCGATTAGGTAAAACTGGTCAATTAGCAAGAACTCATCTAAAATTTAGTCCTTTCTAAAATTTTCTCTTATACGTTTAGTGATATATTTTTTTCATTTATGTTTATGTAAGAATTTATAATTTTGCACCAAGAGCAACTTTGAAAACCTACCTAACCTTATTACAACAAGCGCAATTTAATTTAGCCTAACCCAACTAAATATATTTTAGATACGTTAACATTAATTTAATAATAAACAAACACAATGAAATATTTTTTTTTCGTTAGGTTCAAAATGATTTTGGCGAAATTATTGCATACACAAATTTTCACTTGTCTTATATGGCAAGGTGAGCGTTGCTATTTAAGCCAAAATCGCAATAAGTGGCAATAAGTGAGTACTCATCTAATCATGGTTGCACAGGTCGAGTCTCAGCTCCTGGTCCTGCCTTTCTACTGGCTACTATCGGTTTCCCTACTGGCTGCGCAAGCAGTATTATACCTATTCTTAAATTTATGAATGGATTCTGCCTCCATCATTTCTCTGTCTAGAGACAGAGGCCAAAGAAGTATTTCGTAACATCCCTGTGACTTTTAACTTCAAGCTGTGACCTTGTATACCTGTTACCCGCCTCTCAGACTCTTCCTGATCATCCTGCCAATTCCTCTCAGTATGTTGTCATCTGTGGTTCTTTTGTCTTCTAGTGTTGTCAAGTGAAGCTTCTCTGGACATACCTCTCAGCTCGATGCAAACTTTAAGCAGCTTCTTTACATTCCTTATAAGAAGAAGGTTTTATATTGGCTCTGCATACTCCAAGAAGGGCTTATGCTGTGTATACAGTCGTAAGGTGCCAGAAAGCTACTAAAAATTCTTCATTCGTACGTTTCCTACAGTGTTCTATGAGTTGATGTGTACCTTAGGCGAAATGCTGGGAACTACGCACACTCTGAGGTCCTTCTTTTTTAGGAAGATTTGCAGGCTTTGTCACCTGCCCCTCCCTTCCCCCGAGCTCATACACTATGTCCGAAACCTCTTTTCCCTTCTCTAATTTTCATAACTTTGCATTTGCTGAGGTTAAATTCCAAAAGCTACTTGTTAGAACAGGCATGCAGCTTGCCAAGATCTATTAGAAGGCTTTCCTGTTCTACTCATGTTTGTATTCTTCTCATTAGTTTCATATCATCGGCGAAGACGGACACTTCTGGCTCGATTTCTTCTGTTATGTAGTTCACATACACAAGAAACAATACTGACCCAAATTCTGATCATTGGGAACCCCAGTCATCAAACTCGTTCATTTTTACACCTTCCTGAGAGTAATTCATTGCTGCCTATTGGGATCCCAAATTGGGGCACAATTTATATATTGTATTTATGATGTGTATTTCCCTTTCTTATAATTTTATATTGCTGATATTTTCGATAATAGCTAAATCGTTAATATCTTGCTTTATATTATTATTTGACTTAGCTGTATTATGAGGTAGGATGTACCATTTTACACTATTGTGCTCTTTGTTCGAGAGTGTTGAGTAGCTCCCTTGAGTTGGCAAACAACCTCGCTAACTAGCGCTTCGCTTGTTATACTACCGACTTCTCTGGAGTTGGTGGGCAGCAGTCACATGCGAGTCACGTGATCACACCTGTGGGAGGCGACTGCCCCCCTTCATCGCTCTCTCCTCTGCTGACTTTTGTCTCTGATTGTTTCCTCGTCATTTAGACTCTGTTTGGTAGTGTATGTGTTCGGTGGTGAGACGAAACATACTTCTCTGGACTCTGTGTAACTCTGTTCACAGAGAATAGTCTAGACTTAGTGATTTTCGACGTTTTACTGGGTTGTGTCACATTGACACTCTGAGATAACTCAGGTCTCTGGCTATAGCTTCTGACTTAATTCGTTGAGAGAGAGATCGCCGCCTGGCCCTCGCGCTGAGTGGTTCTCTTGTTGCTGACTCCTGGTGGCCAACGAGAGAGTTACTGATTTTCAGCAATATGGCGGCTGGTGGAAGAAGGAGGATCAACACCGTGTGTGTTGAAGTTTTGAAGGGAGCAGTGTACCCGGATTACTCGAATGTTTTGTTGCCTGCGATTATCTGTGATGCTTATGGCATTGGAACTGAGGAATTACGAGGCATAGCGCTGAATGGGGCGCATCGTATCTTCATCAAGTTTGCTACGACAGCGGCATATGAGAGGATCGTGGACGGCTTTCAAGACAAACCAATGGTGATCAACGCTGGCCTGGAGGTACGCTTGAGAGATGTATCTCGATATTATACCTTCATTTGAGTCCGAAACGTGCCATTTGAAGTTATTGATGAGGATATTCGAGTGGCGTTTCAACAATTTGGAGTGGTTCATATGGCAGTGATGGGCAAATGGACCGACAGCATTTACGCAGGATTGCAGGAAGGGTCATATTCCCTTAAAATGACTCTCTGAAGGCCTATACCTTCGTATGTTGTCCTTGAAGATTTTAGGACTCAAGTCTAAAAGGTGGAGTGATGAGGTGGATGGGACTGGTGGCACCTTTGAGACACTGCCTGCAGGCTCGGGTGTTGAACAGATGGAGGGGGGGATTGCACCTGTGGATGGGGGAATTTTACAGGGGGACTTGCCCCATATTTTGCAAGATGCCCTCAGAGATTTTCTTGGCACGACCGGAGAAGAGTCGACTTTAGAGCCTGGTGATGGGCATGTGGAGTCTGTGGAGCTGCCTTGGGAGGGTGTGTTTACATCACATGACGGGGAATCTAACCTGGTGGTGCAGGATGTGGTGGCTGTGGTTCACAGGCAGGATGAACAGTTGGAAAATGTGGCTATGGATTATAGTGGTGATTCACGTAAAAGGCCTGTGGGTGGGTCCGATGAGGACGTGATCACACCTTCGCAGAAAGTTTGTACACAGTCATGGGTAGATGCTGCCCGCAGGGGAAAGGGTGGAGTGTCAGGAAGAGAAGGGCTTAAACGTGGTCAGGGTGTGAAGGCGAAGGAAGGAGGAGCGCCAAAAGTCCAGAGGTATCG
>WNWK01021676.1:0-33741 GCA_009830355.1 Cherax destructor | reverse complement strand
GAGTATAACTAGTAAGGGGGACTAGGGGAGATAACTAGTCCAAGGGGGGGGGACTAGGGGAGTATAACTAGTAAAAGGGGGACTAGGGAGTATAACTAGTCCAAGGGGAGACTGGGGGAATATAACTAGTAAAAGGGGGGGAGTATAACTAGTACAAGGGGGACTGGGGGAGTATAACTAGTACAAGGGGGACTAGGGAGTATAACTAGTGCAAGGGGAGACTAGGGAGTATAACTAGTACAAGGGGGACTAGGGAGTATAACTAGTAAAAGGGGGGAGACTAGGGAGTATAACTAGTACAAGGGGGACTAGGGGAGTATAACTAGTACAAGGGGAGACTAGGGGAAAATATAACTAGTACAAGGGGGAGGGGAGTATAACTAGTAAAAGGGGGGGGACTAGGGAGTATAACTGGTACAAGGGGGAGACTGGGGGAGATAACTAGTACAAGGGGAGAAAGTAAAACTAGTACAAGGGGATGGGACTAGGGAGTATAACTAGTACAAGGGGGGGGACTGGGGGAGTATAACTAGTAAAAGGGGAGGGGACTGGGGAGTATAACTAGTACAAGGGGGGACTGGGGGGAGGTAACAAAGATGAAGGGAGGGGACTACGAGAGGTAGGTAAAATTACAGTGTTATATTGACATAGCAATTCTCTGGTAATCTTCATGTTATGAGAGAGATGTGTTTGAAGGAGTTGGGAGTGCCGCATCTAGGGGTCCAGCATTCTGGGGGTCCGCCCCCGCGGCCCGGTCCATGACCGGGCATCGTGGGGGGATCGGGGCCGGGATCAACCGGGCTATTACGGCGGCCACACGTAGACCAAGTACGAACCGGCTGATCAGGAAATTAACTTTAAAGTGTCCAGCGCCTTCTTGAAGATAAGGGACGGGTAACCCCCCATATGTTTGCTGGGAGGCAGTTGAACAGTCTTGGGCCCTTGACACTTAGGTTATGTTCAGAGACTCACTGGGGGATTTTGCCCACCTGCCGAGTTTTTTTGCTTTCTGGGGAGGTTTTTGGGTGTAGATTTGGGCCCCCAGCCCCACTAGGGTTTTCCAAATCTTTCCCTCGTTCCGACGAGTACAGGTCAAGGGGACTTAAACCCGTCCATAGTAATTTAGGTGCTTTATGGTACTTATACGTGCAGTGAAATTCTTTATATTATTCTCCAGGTCAACAGTTTCGCCTCCCCGAAAGGGGCCGTTGGTGTACAGAAATATTCTAGCCTAGAGAGAAGTTTTTTGAAGAGAATCATTGGCTTGGCATCCCTAGTTTTGAATGTTCTCATTATCCATCCCATCTTTTTTCCTAAGAGATATGGTAGATATATTGTTGTGATCTTTAAAGTGAGTTTTTTATGACATCTCCCAGGCCCCTTCACACTAGTTTCTCGCTCTGTTTTTTTGACGAATTTTTATACCCCGAACAATTTTTTTTCGTCGATTTTTTCCATACGGAGTAATTGACATTTGTCTCCATTTAACTTCAATTGAAGATTGAGACATTTAGTAAACGTTTCGCCACACCACTGTGTGGAAACGTTTCAAATTTCTTTTATCATTTCAATAAAAGCAAAAAGGTGTAAGGAGGGGAAAATTTTAGGTAATCAGTCCCTCGGGGAAAACCCATGTGTTCAGTCCATCTTTAGAAAGAAAGGCATATAAGCCCTTCTCGGCCCTATTGCAATTTCTAAATTGATGGACTGAACACCCTCAACCCGGGGTGAGGGTGATTCCTCACTACCTTCCACCCTTTCTGCTTTGTTTGACTGATAACCCTGTGTGGCAAACGTTTCCTCAATAAAGATTCCCATATGTTGTAAAGGTGTCTCAACCCTTTAATTTGTCGGTTTTAAATCATTCATCACAACTTCATATTGTTTTCTGAGGCCCATTTAAAGACCTGGTTAATGTCCGCTTGGAGATTTGCAGTGTCCTTGATGGATGGACTGCCCTGCAAGTTCTGGTGTCAGAAAGGACACCGTTATGGCTGTGGATCGGGGGGTGCAAGAGGTCTGTGCCCTGGGCCAACTCCGTGATTTATCCCCAAGACTCCTTGATTGTATACCCCAAATCCTTATCACTATCTTATCAAATTGGTTTCAAAAAGCAAGTTTAGTCTAGCCCCCGTCCCTTCAATAAAGGTTTCCAAAAACGATAGTCAAAACTGTTTTAATTGAAGGTTTTTTTTAAAAGAATTTTTCTGCCCCAAAAATCATCTTTTTTTATTTACAAGGTTTACAAGTTCTTATTTACAAGGTTTAAAGTTCTTATTTACAAGGTTTAAAGATCACATTTCTAGATGAATCTTTATCTTAAAAAATATTAAAAATGACAATAAAAGGTACACCTGTACCTATGTACAGGTAGCTAAACATACGTATACCAGGTAGCCGGTACGGTGGGTATGGGTCCCCGGTTCCATGTAACAAGGGACTAAGTTAAATATACTTAATTGACAGGTGGGGCGCGCGCTCGTGCTAGAGGACCTATTTGCCCGGACAAGAAATTTCCCCGCTAACCCCTAATATTTTCGACCTTATTGCTGGAAACCCCCTACCCACGGGCACTCAAACACCCCCTACCCCAAGGGGAGGGGAGAGAGGTGGTCCCTCTACGATTCCCCTCTATTTTAGCATTTATTTTAGCTTATTCCAGGTTATTTAGCTTATTTTAGCTTAGGTTAGATAGTTTTAGCTTTGGGTTAGCTGTAGTGGACGCAACTAGTGGAAATATCGCCTTTATGCACCATGCCTTAGTCCCTTCTTGCACCCAGCCTTCCCCCGGCATTGATCGCCGTGACGTCACTGAGGGACAGCCAATCAGCGCGCCTCCCGTTGACGTCACTGCGCCCGCCAGCCAATCACCGCGCTCGTTTAGGCCCTATAAGAAATTATGAATGAAACATCGCGAATGATGAATGAAACATCGCGAATGATGAATGAAACGGCTTCATAGTGCCAGTGTTTCTCCCAGGTCTCCCTCATGGGCGAAACATTGTGGGAGACGTCGATGATGGAAGAAACGTGCTAGAGAAAATTCAATTAAAGAGAGTGGGTGAAACGTTTCCTGCCTTATGATTGGCTGATGAAACGCCAACTTTTTCGTGCTATTGGCTGGCTGCTCTAGCTGGAGCAGACGTCAACAGCCAGTCAGCTGAGAGGATCCAGAATAGACCAATTGTGATAGAGGATGATATACCATGAGAATACTAGAGGGGTGTTGACCCCCATCCCCGTGGAGTTGCTGGGGAGGGTTTTTGACCCCCTCCCAGTCTGCTGTGTGTGTAGCACCCCCCTCCCCCTGCATGTGTAGCACCCCCCCTCCCTCTGCATGTGTAGCACACCCTCCCCTCCCTCTGCATGTGTAGCACACCCTCCCTCCCTCTGCATGTGTAGCACACCCTCCCTCCCTCTGCATGTGTAGCACCCTCCCCTCCCTCTGCATGTGTAGGGACACCCTCCCTCCCTCTGCATGTGTGGCACACCTTCCCCTCCCTCTGCATGTGTAGCACCCTCCCCTCCCTCTGCATGTGTGGCACATCCTCCCTCCCTCTGCATTGTAGCACACCCTCCCTCCCTATGCATGTGAGCACACCCTCCCCTCCTCTGCATGGGCACACCCTCCCCTCCCTCTGCATGTGTAGCACACCCTCCCCCCCTCTGATGTGTAGCACACCCTCCCCTCCCTCTGCATGTGTAGCACACCTTCCCCTCCCTCTGCATGTGTAGCACACCCCCCCCCCCTCTGCATGTGTAGCACCCTCCCCTCCTCTGCATGTGTAGCACACCCTCCTCCCCCTCTGCATGTGTAGCACACCCTCCTCCCTCTGAATGTGTAGCACACCCTCCCCTCCCTCTGCATGTGTAGCACACCCTCCCCTCCCTCTGCATGTGAGCACCCTCCCCTCCCTCTGCATGTGTAGCACACCTCCCTCCCCCCTGCATGTGTAGCACCCTCCCCTCCCTCTGCATGTGAGCACACCCTCCCCTCCCTCTGCATGTGTAACACACCTTCCCCTCCTCTGCATGTGTAGCACATCCTCCCCTCCCTCTGCAGTGTAGCACCCTCCCCTCCCTCTGCATGTGTAGCACACCCTCCTCCTCTGCATGTGTAGCACATCCTCCCCTCCCTCTGCATTGTAGCACATCCTCCCCTCCCTCTGCATGTGTAGCACCCCTCCCCTCCTCTGCATTTTAGACACCCTCCCCTCCCTCTGCATGTGTAGCACACCCTCCCCTCCCTCTGCATGTGTAGCATCCTCCCCCCCTCTGCATGTGTAGCACACCTCCCTCCCTCTGCATGTGTAGCACCCCCTCCCTCCCTCTGCATGTGTGCACACCCTCCCCTCCCTCTGCATGTGTAGCACACCCTCCCCTCCTCTGCATGTGTAGCACACCCCTCCTCTGCATGTGAGCACCCCCTCTCTGCATGTGTGCACACCCCCCTCCCTCTGCATGTGTGCACATCCTCCCCCCTCTGCATGTGTAGCACCCCCCCCTCCCTCTGCATGTGTAGCACACCCTCCCTCCTCTGCATGTGTGCACCCTCCCCTCCCTCTGCATGTGTAGCACACCCTCCCTCCCCTCTGCATGTGTAGCACATCCTCCCTCCCCTCTGCATGTGTAGCACACCCTCCCTCCCTCTGCATGTGTAGCACCCCCCCCCTCCCTCTGCATGTGTAGCACACCCTCCTCCCTCTGCATGTGTAGCACACCCCCCTCCCTCTGCTTGTGTAGCACACCTTCCCCCCCCTCTGCATGTGTAGCACCCCCTCCCCTCCCTCTGCATGTGGCACACCCTCCTCCTCTGCATGTGTGGCACACCTCCCTCCCTCTACATGTGTAGCACCCCCCCTCCCTCTGCATGTGTAGACACCCTCCCCTCCCCCTGCATGTGTAGCACACCCTCCCCTCCCTCTGCATGTGTAGCACACCCTCCCTCCCCCCTGCATGTGGCACACCCTCCCCTCCCTATGCATGTGTGGCACACCCTCCCTCCCTCTGCATGTGTAGCACACCTCCCCTCCCTCTGCATGTGTAGCACACCCCCCCCCCTCTGCATGTGTAGCACCCCCTCCCCTCCTCTGCATGTGCACACTCCCCTCCTCTGCATGTGTAGCACCTCCCCTCCCTCTGCATTTTAGCACACCCTCCCCTCCCTCTGCATGTGTAGCACCCCCCCCCCTCCCTCTGCATGTGTAGCACATCCTCCTCCTCTGCATGTGAGCACACCCTCCTCCCTCTGCATGTGTAGCACCCCCCCTCCTCTGCTATGGCACCCTCCCCTCCCTCTGCATGTGTAGCACCCCCCCCTCCCTCTGCATGTGTAGCACATCCCTCCTCCTCTGCATGTGTAGCACCCTCCCCCTCCCTCCTGCATGTAGCACCCCCCCCCCTCCTCTGCATGTGTAGCACACCCTCCTCCCTCTGCATGTGTATGCACACCCTCCCTCCCCTCTGCATGTGTAGCACCCTCCCCTCCCTCTGCATGTGTAGCACACCCTCCCCCTCTGCATGTGTAGCACACCCTCCTCCTCTGCATGTGTGGCACCTCCCCCTCTGCATGTAGCACCCTCCTCCTCTGCATGTGTAGCACATCCTCCCTCCTCTGCATGTGTAGCACACCCTCCCCTCCCTCTGCATGTGTAGCACCCCTCCCTCCCTCTGCATGTGTAGCACACCCCCTTCTCCCTCTGCATGTGTAGCACCCTCCCCTCCTCTGCATGTGTAGCACACCCTCCCCTCCCTCTGCATGTGTAGCACACCCCTCCCTCCCTCTGCATGTGTTACACCTCCCCTCCCCCCTGCATGTGTAGCACACCCCCCTCCTCTGCATGTGTAGCACCACCCTTACACTGTCATCACAGGTATACGCCACACACAGGTGAACATATCGCCTGCCTTATGGAATGCGTATAAAAGCACGTATGTACGCCGTTTTTATCTTGTATTTGTATTGTGTATGAGGAATTCATACGATGTTTTTGTAATATTGATGGATTTAAGTTGTATAAGATGGTATACCTGGGGTTAGTGCTTGTATAAGATGGTATACCTGTGGTTAGTGCTTGTATAAGATGATATACCTGTGGTTAGTGCTTGTATAAGATGGTATACCTGTGGTTAGTGCTTGTATAAGATGGTATACCTGTGGTTAGTGCTTGTATAAGATGGTATACCTGTGGTTAGTGCTTGTATAAGATGGTATACCTGTGGTTAGTGCTTGTATAAGATGGTATACCTGTGGTTAGTGCTTGTATAAGATGGTATACCTGTGGTTAGTGCTTGTATAAGATGGTATACCTGTGGTTAGTGCTTGTATAAGATGGTATACCTGTGGTTAGTGCTTGTATAAGATGGTATACCTGTGGTTAGTGCTTGTATAAGATGGTATACCTGTGGTTAGTGCTTGTATAAGATGGTATACCTGTGGTTAGTGCTTGTATAAGATGGTATACCTGTGGTTAGTGCTTGTATAAGATGGTATACCTGTGGTTAGTGCTTGTATAAGATGGTATACCTGTGGTTAGTGCTTGTATAAGATGGTATACCTGTGGTTAGTGCTTGTATAAGATGGTATACCTGTGGTTAGTGCTTGTATAAGATGGTATACCTGTGGTTAGTGCTTGTATAAGATGGTATACCTGTGGTTAGTGCTTGTATAAGATGGTATACCTGTGGTTAGTGCTTGTATAAGATGGTATACCTGTGGTTAGTGCTTGTATAAGATTGTATACCTGTGGTTAGTGCTTGTATAAGATGGTATACCTGTGGTTAGTGCTTGTATAAGATGGTATACCTGTGGTTAGTGCTTGTATAAGATGGTATACCTGTGGTTAGTGCTTGTATAAGATGGTATACCTGTGGTTAGTGCTTGTATAAGATGGTATACCTGTGGTTAGTGCTTGTATAAGATGGTATACCTGTGGTTAGTGCTTGTATAAGATGGTATACCTGTGGTTAGTGCTTGTATAAGATGGTATACCTGTGGTTAGTGCTTGTATAAGATGGTATACCTGTGGTTAGTGCTTGTATAAGATGGTATACCTGTGGTTAGTGCTTGTATAAGATGGTATACCTGTGGTTAGTGCTTGTATAAGATGTTATACCTGTGGTTAGTGCTTGTATAAGATGGTATACCTGTGGTTAGTGCTTGTATAAGATGGTATACCTGTGGTTAGTGCTTGTATAAGATGGTATACCTGTGGTTAGTGCTTGTATAAGATGGTATACCTGTGGTTAGTGCTTGTATAAGATGGTATACCTGTGGTTAGCGCTTGTATAAGATGGTATACCTGTGGTTAGTGCTTGTATAAGATGGTATACCTGAGGTTAGTGCTTGTATAAGATGGTATACCTGTGGTTAGTGCTTGTATAAGATGGTATACCTGTGGTTAGTGCTTGTATAAGATGGTATACCTGTGGTTAGTGCTTGTATAAGATGGTATACCTGTGGTTAGTGCTTGTATAAGATGGTATACCTGTGGTTAGTGCTTGTATAAGATGGTATACCTGTGGTTAGTGCTTGTATAAGATGGTATACCTGTGGTTAGTGCATAACACTGTTAAAAGTGTAGAAGGCAGTATTAACAGTGTTAGAAGTGTACGTACAAGTCCGTGTTTTCACCAAGTACAACACACCTAGTTATCTCTGCCCCGTGTCACACAGCATGTCAATAAATCTTTTACAAAACAGTGTTTAGTCTTTGACACGTTGATGTCGTTAATTTCCCTGGGAGAACTTAAAGATCAAAGAGGAACTTAATGGATCGCATCACCCTTTGTCAGATAAGGCCTTTTATATATATATATATATATATATATATATATATATATATATATATATATATATATATATATATATATATATATATATATATATACATACATATATATATATATATATATATATATATATATATATATATATATATATATATATATATAATATCATCCAAGACTCTTCCTGTGACTATTTGCTTGGACTTTTTTAACAACATTGCAAGATCCTGGTGTGTTGATTGCAACACGAAAGGCCCAGAGCTATCATTCAACTCCCCCCCCCCCGGTGGTGGGTATGTGTGCACGCTCCAAAGAGTCAGTGTGTGCCAGAATTTGCAAGTTTATTTTGCAATAATTTGCAAGGAAGTGGGTGGGGGGTTAGTGGCAGGGGGGAGGAAGAGGGGTGCCACATATGTTGAGAGGGCGGAGACCCCTCGTATAAAATGCATGACGGTGTTGGTGTTTTTTCTAAGACCCTGGAGAGCAAAGACAGATACTGATGTAGTGTCAAGGCATCATTGTACCTGTTGAGGATTCATATATAACATGGGAAAATACACAAATACTGTATAATTCGATACTTTATTGACAACGTATCGCCCACATAGTGGTCTTTATCAATTCACAAACAAATTACCTGGGTAAAGAGTATGTGAATATATGTAAGGCGAAGAACATGGATGTGTTTGTGATTTGATGACGCCCTCAAATTTGTCTTAATTTTCCACTGTATGTAAGTGTATGTGTTGACAATCACTGCTAAGGTTATCACAACTGCCACACCACTCCCAGAGAGAGCTTCTGACTGCAAAATATTTGACCTATATTTCTCAGTCATACCTCCCTTGTATTCTCAGATATACCTCCATGTGGCAATATATTTAAATATATTGTTTCAGTGTATTAGTCGACTGAGGAAGTGTGTTAGGTCAAGTGTACTTAACATGATAACACTAAATGTCCAGTATATACACAGTAACACTCGCGTATTCTGAAAATTTGCAGGTGTTACACTGTGGTTCCATACCCAAGACATATATATATATATATATATATATATATATATATATATATATAATATACATATATATATATATATATATATATATATATATATATATATATATATATATATATATATATATATATATATATATATATATTGTGTGTGTACTCACCTATTTGTGGTTGCAGGGGTCGAATCATAGCTCCTTGCCCCGCCTCTTCACTGACTGCTACTAGGTCCTCTCTCTCCCTGCTCCATGAGCTTTATCAAACCTCCTCTTAAAACTATGTATAGTTCCTGCCTCCAATTCGTCACTTTCTAGGCTATTCCACTTCCTGACAACTCTATGACTGAAGAAATACTTCCTAACATCCCTTTGACTCATATTATTATTATTATTATTATTATTATTATTATTATTATAAAAAAGAAGCGCTAAACCACAAGGGTTCCTTTGACTCATAGGAGTCTTCAACTTCCAACTGTGATCCCTTGTTTTTGTGTTCCCTCTCTTTAACATCTTGTCTCTGTCCACCTTATCTATTCCTCGCAGTATTTTATATGTCGTTATCATGTCTCCCCTAACCCTCCTGTCCTCTAGTGTCGTCAGGCCGATTTCCCTTAACCTTTCTTCGTAGGACAAGCCCCTTAGCTCTGGGATTAGTCTTGTTACAAACCTCTGCACTTTCTCTAATTTCTTGACGTGCTTGACCAGGTGTGGGTTCCAAACTGGTGCTGCATACTCCAGTAAGGGCTTGACGTATATGGTGTACAGAGTCTTGAATGATTCCTTAGTGAGGTATTGGAACGCTATTCTTAGGTTTGCCAGCCGCCCGTATGCTGTAGCAGTTATCTGATTAATGTGTGTTTCAGATGTGCTCGGTATTATACTCACATCAACATCATTTTCCTTGAGTGAGGTTTGCAGTCTTTGGCCACCTAGATTATACTCTGTCTGCGGTCTTCTTTGCCCTTCCCCGATCTTCATGACTTTACATTTGGCAGGGTTAAATTCAAGGAGCCATTTACTGGACCAGGCTTGTAGCCTGTCTAGGTCTCTTTGTAGTCCTGCCTGATCCTCGACTGATTTAATTCTCTCATTAACTTCACATCATCTTCAAACAGGGACACTTCTGAGTCTATCCATTCCGTTATGTCATTCACATATACCAAAAACAGTACAGGTCCTAGGACTGACCCTTGTGGAACCCCACTCGTCACAGGTGTCCACTCTGACACCTCGTCACGTACCATGACTCGTTGTTGCCTTCCTGTCAGATATTCTCTGATCCATTGCAGTGCCTTTCCTGTTACGTGTGCCTGATCCTCTAGCTTTTGCATTAACCTCTTGTGAGGAACTGTGTCGAACGCCTTCTTGCAGTCCAAGAAAATGCAGTCTATCCACCTCTCTCTCTCGTGTCTTACTTCTGTTACCTTGTCATCAAACTCCAGTAGGTTTGTGACACAGGATTTTCCTTCCCTGAAACCATGCTGGTTGTCGTTTATAAGCTTGTGTCTTTCTAGGTGCTCCACCATTCTCCTCCTGATGATCTTCTCCATGACTTTGCATACAATACACGTCAGTGACACAGGTCTGTAGTTTAATGCCTCGTGTCTGTCTCCTTTCTTAAAAACTTTGGACTACATTTGCGATCTTCCACACCTCGGGTAGTTGCCCAGTTTCAATGGATGTGTTGAAGATTTTTGTTAGTGGCACACTTAACATCTCTGCTCCCTCTCTAAGGACCCATGGAGAAATGTCAGGTCCCACCGCTTCTGAGGTATCGAGTTCAATAGCAGCTTCTTCACCTCCTCCTCGGTTGTGTGTATTTCATCCAGCACTTGTTGGTATACTTCCCTATTCTGAATTCCTGGAGTCCTTCCTGTCTCCTCTGTAAATACTTCTTTAAATCTCATGTTGAGCTCCTCACATACCTCTTGGTCGTTGTGAACTTCCCCACCTTCCTTCCTCAGCCTGATTACCTGGTCCTTGACTGTTGTTTTCCTCGTGATGTGGCTATACAACAGCTTTGGGTCAGACTCGACTTTTGATGCTATATCATTTTTGTATTGTCGTTGAGCCTCCCTTCTTACCTGTGCATATTCGTTTCTGGCTCTTCGGCTAATCTCTTTATTTTCCTGGGTCCTTTGTCTTCTGTACTTTTTCCATTCTCTAGTGCACTTAGTTTTTGCTTCCCTACACCTTTGAGTGAACCAAGGACTCGTTCTGGTCTTCCCATTACTTCTGCTTTCCTTGGGGACAAACCTCTCCTCTGCCTCTTTGCATTTGGTTGTCACATATTCCATCATTTCTTTTACTGGTTTTCCTGCCAATTCTCTCTCCCACTGAACGTCTTGTAAGAAGTTCCTCATGCCTGTGTAGTCCCCCCTTTTATAGTTTCGTTTCTCCCTTCCTATTCCTGCTCCCCTCTCCACTTGTAGCTCAACTATATAATCAAAACACAGAACCAAATGATCACTAGCTCCAAGGGGCCTTTCATACGTGATATCCTCGATGTCCGAACTACTCAAGGTGAATACTAGGTCCAGTCTTGCTGGATCATCCTCATCTCTCTCTCTGGTAGTGTCTCTAACATGTTGATGCATGAGGTTTTCCAGTACCATATCCATCATCTTGGCTCTCCATGATTCAGGACCCCCATGGGGCTCCAGGTTTTCCCAATCAATCTCCTTGTGATTGAAATCACCCATAACTAGTAACTTTGTTCTCCCCATTTGGGCTCTTCTGGCCACCTCGGCTAGTGTGTCTACCATTGCTCTGTTGCTCTCATTGTATTCTTCTCTTGGCCTTCTGCAGTTCTGTGGCGGGTTGTACATTACAGCAATTACCACCTTATGGGCCTAAGACTGAATTGTTCCTACTATGTAGTCCCTTTCGCCCATTCCATCCATTCCTTCCACTTCCTCAAATCCCCACCTGTTCTTAATGAGCAGTGCAACTCCTCCTTCCCCTCTGCTCCCTCTATCTTTCCTGAGGATTTGATATCCGGGTGGAAAGATTGCATCTGTTATCATCCTGGCGAGTTTCGTTTCTGTGAGTGCTATTATGTCTGGAGATATCTCCTTTATTCTTTCATGCCACTCCTCACATTTATTTGTTATACCATCTGCATTTGTATACCAAACCTTCAACTTCTTTTCTAAAACCGTAGTCTGGGGGGTACGTTGGGGTTGGGAAAGTGGGAGACCTGATGAGGAATTATGGGTGGTTGGTGTGAAGGTGGAGTTTGTAATGAGGTGGGTGGAAGCATTGGCTATGGCAGGTGTGTTTTGGGTTAGATTGTTTGGTTGCATAAGGGTTGTCCAGGTTGGGGGCCATCTGAAGGTGATTATATTTGAGCTTCCTCCTGAGTCTGGGTTCTCCTGTCAATCTCTCTTTCTACCTTTTGTCTCTGTACCCTCTCTTTCATTTTCTGTCTTTCTTCTCGTGTTCTGTTGCAGTCGAGATACACCCTCCAGTACTCTGACATATCCTTTAGTCTTGCTTTCTCCTGCAAGATCCTCTTTCGAGTCAATTCTGCCTTGAAAATCACTTTGACTGGCCGGATTCTTCCTCTCGCAAACCCCCCTATTCTCAGAAAATTTGCCAGCTGGGTCATGTCATCTTCTCCTATTGCTTTCATGATGTTTTCAATCGCTTTTTTCTCCTCTTGTCCTCTTGCTTCATAAGTTTCCCCTTCAGCTTCCTGGAGCCCATAAACAAAGACTGATCTCTCTCTCTCATTCTCCCACTGCCTATCCCTATGTAACCCCTGATTCGATTTAGTTGCCTCCATTGCAGCTTTCCTTTCTTCAATCTCTTCACTTTCTGTTATCCCTTGGCCCAGTGGCCTGTTACTTTCCCTTCTTAACTTTCCCTGTGCACTGCTGTGGTCTGTTAGGGCTTCTACGTATAGCTTAGCTCTCCCTTTTTCTACACTCCCCTCGATTGTTCCTGATGTGATCCTCTCTTTTTCTCGGGCTCCATGATGGTCTGATAGAGCCTCTGCATACAGTTTCACTCCGTTCTCTACAGTCCCCTTCTTTGTGTCTGAGGTAGCAGTTTCTGATATGTCCACATTGCTCTTTAGTTCTTTAGGCTGTTTCAAATTTTTTCAGTTCCTCTTCTAATCTCTGTATCTTAGCCTCTGCTGTTGTGACTTGCTTCTCCCACTTCATGCTTTCTGCAGCTATCCTCTCCTCCATTTTCTTGCTTTCTGCAGCTATCATCTCCATTTTCATGCTAAGCTCCTCCAGCTTCCTTCCCCACTCATGTTCTCTTTTCTTGAGCTCTGCTGCCCAATCTTCCTTCGCAGACTCATCCTCCAGTCCCCTAGTTTTTCGTCCTGCTCTCTGGCTCCCCATTTTTTTTAAGATGCCACAGAGTGAAAAACTATGTATTTCTGTGTGGTTGTTTTGTGGTGTGATTGCCTGAGTGTTTGTGTGGGGGTGGAGGGAGGGAGAGGAGAAACTGGAGACAGTGGGGAAACGGAAGAGAGGTGGGGATTGGGAAAGAGGGGGGAATATGAGGAGAGGAAAAATAAACACATAAGCAGTATAATGTGATTCTTTATTGACAACGTTTCGCCCACGCAGTGGGTTTTTTCGAGTCACAAACATATCTACCTGGATAACAGAAACATGAGTATTTATAGGATTTAGTCAGGTGGAGAATGCTGCATGTGACAATCTTCAAAGTAGTGTGATAGTTAAAACCCTGGGTAACATAAAAAGAGATTGGACAAGTATAAGAAAATAAGAAAGGAGGAACACTGCAACAGGCCTACTGGCCCATACTTGGTAGGTCCATGTCAAAACCAATCCACCAACACTAACAGTATATGGGTAGACCTTCTGCAGTGTTCCATTCTTAAGTTCTATGCGGGAAAGCGATGAAGAAGTTTCTTGGCAGTGTTCCTCCTTTCTTATGTTCTTATACTTGTCCAATCTCTTTTTATGTTACCCAAGGTATTAACTATCACACTATGGAAATAAATGGTATAAAATACCGACACAATGGAAAAATAAACACATAAGCAGTATAATGTGATCCTTTATTGATAACGTTTCTGTCTGTGGCTCGATAAAGCCCACTGCGTGGGCGAAACGTTGTCAATAAAGGATCACATTATACTGCTTATGTGTTTATTTTTCCATTGTGTCGGTATTTTATACCATTTATTTCCATGAGGAGAGAGTGGAGGGAGAAGCAGAGATGGAAAGAGAATGGGAGAGGGGGTGCAGGGAAGGGAGTGGGGGAGGGAGCAGGGGGAAAGAGTCAGTGTGGGCCTGTATGTGTGTGTGTGTTAGTTTTGAGTGTGTGTGTATGTACTCACCTATTTGTGATTGCAGGGATCGATTCATAACTCCTGGCCCCGTCTCTTCACTGATTGCTACTAGGTCCTCTCTCTCCCTGCTCCATGAGCTTTATCAAACCTCGTCTTAAAACTATGTATAGTTCCTGCCTCCACTACGTCGCTTTCTAGGCTATTCCACTTCCTGACAACTCTATGACTGAAGAAATACTTCCTAACATCCCTTTGACTCATAGGAGTCTTCAACTTCCAATTGTGACCCCTTGTTTCTGTGTCCCCTTTCTGGAACATCTTGTCTCTGTCCACCTTATATATTCCTCGCAGTATTTTATATGTCGTTATCATGTCTCCCCTAACCCTCCTGTCCTCGAGTGTCGTCAGGCCGATTTCCCTTAACCTTTCTTCGTAGGACAATCCCCTTAGCTCTTGGACTAGTCTTGTTGCAAACCTCTGCACTTTCTCTAATTTCTTGACGTGCTTCACCAGGTGTGGGTTCCAAACTGGTGCTGCATACTCCAGTATGGGCCTGACGTATATGGTGTACAGAGTCTTGAACGATTCCTTAGTGAGGTATTGGAATGCTATTCTTAGGTTTGCCAGCCGCCCGTATGCTGCAGCAGTTATCTGATTGATGTGTGCCTCAGGAGATGTGCTCGGTATTATACTCACCCCAAGATCTTTTTCCTTGAGTGAGGTTTGCAGTCTTTGGCCACCTAGACTATACTCTGTCTGCGGTCTTCTTTGCCCTTCCCCGATCTTCATGACTTTACATTTGGCAGGGTTAAATTCGAGGAACCAGTTACTGGACCAGGCTTGTAGCTTTCCAGGTCTCTTTGTAGTCCTGTCTGATCCTCGACTGATTTAATTCTTTTCATTAACTTCACATCATCTGCAAACAGGGACACTTCTGAGTCTATCCCTTCTGTTATGTCATTCACATATACCAAAAACAGTACAGGTCCTAGGACTGACACTTGTGGAACCCCACTCGTCACAGGTGCCCACTCTGACACCTCTTCACGTACCATGACTCGTTGTTGCCTCCCTCTCAGATATTCTCTGATCCATTGCAGTGCCTTTCCTGTTACGTGTGCCTGATCCTCTAGCTTTTGCATTAACCTCTTGTGAGGAACTGTGTCGAACGCCTTCTTGCAGTCCAAGAAAATGCAGTCTATCCACCCCTCTCTCTCGTGTCTTACTTCTGTTACCTTGTCATCAAACTCCAGTAGGTTTGTGACACAGGATTTTCCTTCCCTGAAACCATGCTGGTTGTCGTTTATAAGCTTGTGTCTTTCTAGGTGCTCCACCACTCTCCTCCTGATGATCTTCTCCATGACTTTGCATACTATACACGTCAGTGACACAGGTCTATAGTTTAATGCCTCGTGTCTGTCTCCTTTCTTAAAAATTGGGACTACATTTGCCATCTTCCACGCTACAGGTAGTTGCCAAGTTTCAATGGATGTGTTGAAGATTTTTGTTAGTGGCACACACAACATCTTTGCTCCCTCTCTAAGGACCCACGGATAAATGTTGTCTGGTCCCACCGTTTTTGAGGTATCGAGTTCACATAGCAGCTTTTTCACCTCCTCATCGGTTGTGTGTATTTCATCCAGCACTTGTTGGTAAACCTCCCTATTCTGAATTCCTGGAGTCCTTCCTGTCTCCTCTGTAAATACTTCTTTAAATTTCATGCTGAGCTCCTCACATACCTCTTGGTTGTTTCTTGTGAACTCCCCACCTTCCTTCCTCAGCCTGATTACCTGGTCCTTGACTGTTGTTTTCCTCCTGATGTGGCTATACAACAGCTTTGGGTAAGACTTGACTTTTGATGCTATATCATTTTCATACTGTCGCTGAGCCTCCCTTCTTACCTGTGCATATTCGTTTCTGGCTCTTCGGCTAATCTCTTTATTTTCCTGGGTCCTTTGTCTTCTGTACTTTTTCCATTCTCTATTACACTTAGTTTTTGCCTCCCTACACCTCTTGGTGAACCAAGGACTCGTTCTGGTCTTCCCATTACTTCCGTTTCCCTTGGGGACAAACCTCTCCTCTGCCTCTTTGCATTTGGTTGTCACATATTCCATCATTTCTTTTACTGGTTTTCCTGCCAATTCTCTCTCCCACTGAACATCTTGTAGGAAGTTCCTCATGCCTGTTTAGTTCCCCTTTTTGTAGTTTCGTTTCTCCCTTCCTATTCCTGCTCCCCTCTCCACTTGTAGCTCAACTATATAATCAAAACACAGAACCAAATGATCACTAGCTCCAAGGGGCATTTCATATGTGATATCCTCGATGTCCGAACTACTCAAGGTGAATACTAGGTCCAGTCTTGCTGGATCATCCCCACCTCTCTCTCTGGTAGTCTCTCTAACATGTTGATGTATGAGGTTTTCCAGTACCACATCCATCATCTTGGCTCTCCATGATTCAGGACCCCCGTGGGGCTCCAGGTTTTCCCAATCAATCTCCTTGTGATTGAAATCACCCATAACTAGTAACTTTGTTCTCCCCAAGTGGGCTCTTCTGACTACCTCGGCTAGTGACACCATTGCTCTGTTGCTCTCGTCGTATTCTTCTCTTGGCCTCCTGCAGTTCTGTGGCGGGTTGTACATTACAGCAATTACCACCTTATGGCCCTCAGACTGAATTGTTCCTACTATGTAGTCCCTTTCGCCCATTCCATCCATTCCTTCCACTTCCTCAAATCCCCGCCTGTTCTTAATGAGCAGTGCAACTCCTCCTCCCCCTCTGCTCCCTCTATCTTTCCTGAGGATTTGATATCCGGGTGGAAAGATTGCATCTGTTATCATCCTGGTGAGTTTCGTTTCTGTAAGTGCTATTATGTCTGGGGATGTCTCCTTTATTCTTTCATGCCACTCCTCACATTTATTTGTTATACCATCTGCATTTGTATACCAAACCTTCAACTTCTTTTCTAAAACCGTAGTCTGGGGGGTATGTTGGGGTTGGGAAAGTGGGAGATCTGATGGGGAACTATGGGTGATTGGTGTGAAGGTGGAGTTTGTAATGAGGTGGGTGGAATCATTGGGTATGGCATGTGTGTTTTGGGTTAGATTGTTTGGTTGCATTGGGGTTGTCCAGGTTGGAGGACATCTGAAGGTGGTTGTATTAGAGCTTCCTCCTGAGTCTGGGTTCTCCTGTCCATCTCTCTTTCCTCCTTTTGTCTCTGTACCCTCTCTTTCAGTTTCTGTCTTTCTTCCCGTTTTCTGTCGCGGTTGAGATACACCCTCCGGTACTCTGACATATCCCTTAGTCTTGCTTTCTCCTGCAGGATCCTGTTTCGAGTCAATTCTGCTTTGAAAATTACTTTCACTGGCTGGATTCTTCCTCTTGCAAACCCCCCTATTCTCAGAAAATTTGCCAGCTGGGTCATGTCATCTTCTCCTATTGCTTTCATGATGTTTTCAATCGCATTTTCTCCCTTGTCATCTTGCTTCGTAAGTTTCCCCTTCAGCTTCCGGGACCCCATAAACAAAGACTGATCTCTTTCATTCTCCCACTGCCTATCCCTATGTAACCCCTGATTCGATTTAGTTGCCTCCATTGCAGCTTTCCTTTCTTCAATCTCTTCACTGTCTGTTATCCCTTGGCCCAGTGGCCTGTCGCTTTCCCTTCTTAACTTTCCCTGTGCACTGCTGTGGTCTGTTAGGGCTTCTACGTATAGCTTAGCTCTCCCTTTTACTACACTCCCCTCGATTGTTCCTGATGTGATCCTCTCTTTCTCTCGGGCTCCATGATGGTCTGATATGGCCTCTGCATACAGTTTCACTCCGTTCTCTACAGTCCTCTTCTTTGTGACTGAGGTAGCAGTTTGTGATACCATGTCCACATTGCATTTTAGTTCTTTAGGCTGTTTCAATTTTTTCAGTTCTTCTTCTAATCTCTGTATCTTAGCCTCTGTTGTTGTGACTCGCTTCTCCCACTTCCTGCTTTCTGCAGCTATCCTCTCCTCCATTATCTTGCTTTCTGCAGCTATCCTCTCCTCCATTTTCATGCTAAGCTCCTCTAGCTTCCTTCCCCACTCATGTTCCCTTTTCATGAGCTCTGCTGCCCAATCTTCCTTAGCAGACTCATCCTCCAGTCCCCTAGTTTTCCGTCCTGCTCTCTGGGACCCCATTTTTTATTTTTTATTTTTAAGATGCCACAGAGTGAAAAACTATGTATTTCTGTGTGGTTGTTTTGTGGTGTGATTGCCTGAGTGTTTGTGTGGGGGTGGAGGGAGGGAGAGGAGAAACTGAAGACAGTGGGGAAATGTAAGAGAGGTAGGGAGGGGGAAAGAGGGGGGATTATGAGGAGAGAGTGAAGGAGGGAGGAGCAGAGGTGGAGAGAGAATGGGAGAGGGAGAGGTGGGTGAGAGTGGGGGAGAGGTTTGGGGAGGGAGCAGGGGGAAAGAGTGTGTGTGGGCCTGTGTGTGTGTGTGTGTTAGTTTTGTGTGGGTATGTGTGTGTGTGTGTGTGTTAGTTTTGTTTGTGTGTGTGTGCACGTTAGTTTTGTGTGTGTGTTAGTTTTGTGTGTGTGTGCACGTTAGTTTTGTGTGTGTGTTAGTTTTGTGTGTGTGTTAGTTTTGTGTGTGTGTGTTAGTTATTTTTGTTTGTGTGTGTTAGTTTTTTTTTTGTGTGTATGTATGTGTGTGTGTGTATGTGTGTGTGTATGTATGTTTGTGTGTGTATGTATGTGTGTGTGTATGTATGTGTGAATAGTAGTGGTGAAATTGTGTGTTATGGTGTATGGGTGTGTATGTGGAGTTTGCGAGTGACTCGTTGTCTGTAGTGCTTCTCTACCTGGCCTGACCTGACACACCTGACCTACCAGTTAATAAGAAATTATTAACTGTTTGATAACCATGTCCCTCGTGACAGTAATATTAGTTAACTTGAATTCTTCAGGAACTGAATAATTGTTAATTTCTGGACATTAATTTGTCCAAATCCTCCTGGAGTTCACTGGTATCCTCCTCAGAATGAATCATAAGAATGGAGGAACACTGCAGAAAGCCTACTGGCCCATACAAGGCAGGTCCTTATCAAAACCACCACTACCTAAGAATTTATTCCCGTACTCACGACACCAATCAAACCCAGCCCCTCCCACTCATATATTTGTCCAATCTCTTTTTAAAGCCACCCAAGGTCCTAGCCTCTATCACAGTACTCGGAAGATTGTTCCACGCATCTACAACTCTGTTCGAAAACCAGTACTTGCCTATGTCCTTTCTAAATCTAAATTTATCCAATTTAAATCCTTTATTTCTGGTTCTTACTTGGTTCGATATCCTCAGTATTTTATTAATATCTCCTTTGTTTATGCCCATCATCCACTTGTACACCTCGATGATATCTCCCCTCATTCTACGTCTCTCCAGAGAGTGGAGATTCAACTCTCTAAGTCTATCTTCATACGGGAGATTTCTTATACTGTAAATCATTTTAGTCATTCTTCTTTGTATGTTCTCCAATGAATCTATATCCATACTGTAGTAAGGAGACCAAAACTGAGCTGCATAATCCAAATGAGGCCTCACTAGTGATGTATAGAGCTGTAAAATAACTTTTGGACTTCTGTTGCTTATACTTCTTGAAATAAATCCTAGTAATCTGTTAGCCTTATTGCGCACACTTAGGCACTGTTGTCTTGGCTTTAGATTCCTGCTTACCATGACTCCCAAGTCTTTTTCACATTCAGTATGATCAAGCTCTACTTCACCTAGTTTATAAATTCGAGGGATATTTTCATTACCAAGGACTAGTACCTTACACTTGTCCACATTGAACTTCATCTGCCACTTTTCAGACCAAGACATTAATTTGTCCAAATCCTCCTGGAGTTCACTGGTATCCTCCTCAGAATGAATCATACGGCCTATTTTTGTATCATCAGCAAATTTACTCATGTCACTTGCAATTCCTTCATCAAGGTCATTTATGTAAATTATGAACAACAATGGGCCTAAAACTGATCCTTGTGGAACGCCACTAGTGACTAATCCCCATTCAGATTTGACCCCATTAATGGAAACTCTCTGCTTTCTATTGGTAAGCCATGCCTCTATCCATGCTAGAACTTTACCTCCTATACCATGAGCTGCCACCTTTCTTAAGAGTCTCTTGTGAGGTACTCTATCGAAGGCCTTACTGAAATCCAAGTAAACTATATCATATTCTTTATCACTGTCTACTGCCTCAAATGTTTTATTGAAAAACGTCAGTAAATTTGTTAGGCAGGAACGACCTCTCGTGAACCCATGCTGAGATTCATTAATCAAATTATGTTCTTCAAGGTGACTTCTAATAATATCAGCTATAATTGATTCTAATAATTTGCCTACTATAGATGTGAGGCTTATTGGACGGTAATTTGATGGAATTGACTTATCCCCTGATTTTAATATAGGAACTACATTAGCTATCTTCCACATCTCTGGCACAATACCAGTTAGGATCGACGTATTAAACACATTCGTTAATGGCTGACTAAGTTCCATCTTGCATTCTTTAAGTACCCTGGAAAACAACTCGTCGGGTCCCGGGGACTTATTTTGCTTCAGTTTATCTATCTGTTTGATAACCATGTCCCTCGTGACAGTAATATTAGTTAACTTGAATTCTTCAGGAACTGAATAATTGTTAATTTCTGGAATCTCATTTACGTCTTCTTGTGTAAAGTCTGACAAAAAATAGTCATTAAATAGAGAACACATTTCCAGTTCGTTATCAGTCAGCTGTCCATTCCCAATTTTCAGAGGTCCTACCTTTTCCCTCACCTTCGTCCTGTACACTTGAAAGAACCCTTTTGGATTAGTCTTTGATTCATTAGCAACCTTAATCTCATAGTCACGTTTAGCCTTTCTAATCCCTTTTTTACTTCTCTTTTCAACTGAACATATTGGTCAATAAGGTTAACATCTCCTCTTTTGATGCGCCTATAAATTCCTCTTTTCTCCCCTAATAGATGTTTTAGCCTCCTGTTAATCCATTTGGGATCGTTATTATTTGACCTAAATTCTCTCTGGGGAATAAATATACTCTGTGCACGTTGTACATTATTAAGAAAAAAATCATAAACGCAGATCCCATCGTAATCGTTAGCTAGATTACCCCAGTCGAGATTAGACAGGTGTTCTCTAAGTCCAGTATAGTCGGCAGAACGAAAATCAGGAACTTTTACCGTATTATCCCTATTCTCGTACTCCCAGGTAATATTAAAAGTAATGGATTTGTGATCACTTGCGCCAAGCTCTTCAGTGATCTCCAGATTATTTACAAGAGTTTCTTTATTTGACAAGACTAGGTCGAGCAAATTATTACCTCTGGTAGGCTCCGTCACACACTGCTTCAGAAAACAGTCCTGAACTACTTCCATAAAGTCACTGGACTCCAGATTACCGGTCAAAGAAGTCCAGTCAATTTGAAAAGTTAAAATCCCTTACTACGTTATTGTGTCTAGAAGCCCTAACAATTTCGTCCCAAAGAAGTCTCCCTCTATCGTGATCCAAGCCTGGTGGTCGATATATTACACCTACAATCAGTTTTTCTTGACCTTCTAGAAACTCTACCTAAACAGATTCTGTTAATGATCCATCTATTTTCATGCCTGTTTTTATGCAGCAATTTATATTTTCTCGTACATATAATGCAACTCCACCCCCTTTCCCATTATATCTATCTACATGGAACAACTTAAACCCCTGAATATGACACTCAGCAATCATATCCCGACTCTCTATATTATACCATGTTTCAGTTATTGCAATGACATCAAAGTTCCCAGCACATGCTACCAAACGTAATTCGTTAATTATATTTCTGGCGCTTCGACAGTTAGTATAAAATACATTGAGATGTATCTTCTTGTGAACCTTTTTCAGCTTTTGTTTTACACAATTTCTGTTACTATTATTACCCTGTGTGTGTGTGTGTGTGTGTGTATGTGGAACTATATGTGTGTGGATTTATTGTGTGAAAAGTAGTGGTGAAATTGTGTTATGGTGTATGAATGGTATGTGAGGTCTGCGAGTAACACGTAGTCTACAGTGCTTCTCTACCTGGCCTGACCTGACACACCTGATCTACCAGTTAATGTATTCTATGATTCACCTGTCTGCTCGCCCTTTTCTACTAGAAATTACCAATTGCTATTTGTTACCGAGTACTTGGTATCCTATTCCTTATCTTACTATGAGAGTTGACCGTTCACAAACAGCTTAGCGGTTAGGTAATTGGAACTTACACCCGACACCCCGAAAACCACGCATAGGTGAATACTTGCGATGCTATGCAGCTTGTCCAGCGTGTAGTAGCCTGTAGATTGTCCAACTCGATGTGATGTTCTGGTGTATATCCACTTTCGTTTCTTGTCGATATATAATATAACCTATTCACTGTATTACTTTCACTTGTCACATATTTATTTCACTTTATTATCTAGGGTGACACACGTGGCAACGTCGCCTGGAGCACACTAGGCCCACTCTGACTCCGCCACCAAATATTTATTTCTAGTTCACTTATAAAATTATGGCTCTCCCCACACTTATGTGGCTCAGGGCAACTCGTAAATCGCTTCAAGGGTTGTTCACTACCCTGACACACTTGATAACCCCTGCAGTACCCTTGTGTAGCCCTCAAAAACACTTATATGTACAGAGCCCTACAAGTTGTGTATGTGTGTTAGTTTTGTGTGTGTGTGTTAGTTTTGTGTGTGTGTGTGTGTGTGTTAGTTTTGTGTGTGTGTGTATGTGTGTGTATGTATGTGTGTGTATGTATGTATGTGTGTGTATGTGTGTGTGTGTGTGTGTGGGTTGTGTGAAAAGTAGTGGTGAAATTGTGTTATGGTGTATGGGTGTGTATGTGGAGTTTGCGAGTGACTAGTTGTCTACAGTGCTCCTCTACCTGGCGTAACCTGACTCACACCTAATTTACCAGTTAATGTATTCTATGCTGTGTCTGTGTTCTATGTGTGTGTGTCTGTGTGTGTGGAACTATATGTGTGTGGGTTTATTAAGTGTGTGAAAAGTAGTAGTGAAATTGTGTTATGGTGTATGAGTGTGTATGTGGGGTCTGTGAGGTCGTCTACAGTGCTCCTCTATCTGGCCTGACCTGACTTACACCTGATTTACCAGTTAATGCATTCTATGCTTCACCTGTCTGCTCGCCCTTTTCTACTAGAAATTACCAATTGTTATTCGTTACCAAGTACTTGGTATCCTATTCCTTATCGTCTTATCTTACTATGAGAGTTGACCATTCACAAACAGCTTGGCGGTTAGGTAATTGGAACTTACACCCGACTCCCCGAAAACCACGCATAGGTGAGATGTACTTGCGATGCAGCCTGTATTATCCAATACTTTCCAATATCCTTTCTAAATCTAAACTTATCTAATTTGAATCCATTATTGCGGGTTCTCTCTTGGAGAGATATCCTCAAGACCTTATTTATATCCCCTTTGTTAATACCCATTTTCCACTTGTATACCTCGATCATGTCTCCCCTCATTCTACGTCTTACAAGTGAATGTAATTTAAGGGTCTTCAATCTTTCTTCGTAAGGAAGATTTCTAATGCTATGTATTAATTTAGTCATTCTACGCTGAATGTTTTCTAACGAATTTATGTCCATTCTGTAATATGGAGACCAGAACTGAGCTGCGTAATCTAGGTGAGGCCTTACTAATGATGTATAAAGCTGTAATATAACCTCTGGACTTCTGTTGTTTACACTTCTTGATATAAATCCAAGTAATCTGTTTGCCTTATTATGTACGCTTAGGCACTGCTGTCTTGGTTTAAGGTTGCTGCTTACCATAACCCCCAAGTCCTTTTCGCAATCTGTATGGCTAAGTTCTACTTTATTTAACTTATTAGTGCTTGGGTTATGGACACTCCGAGCTTCAGAACCTTGCATTTATCTACATTGAACTGCATCTGCCCCTTTTCTGACCAGGAATTGAGTTTGTCTAAATCCTCCTGAAGTTCCCTGACATCTACGTTAGAATCAATTATCCTACCTATCTTCGTGTCATCGGCGAATTTGCTCATATCACTAGTAATTCCCTCATCAAGGTCATTGATATATATT
Source organism: Cherax destructor (assembly GCA_009830355.1). NCBI lineage: Eukaryota > Metazoa > Arthropoda > Malacostraca > Decapoda > Parastacidae > Cherax > Cherax destructor. The sequence continues at coordinate 9,531 of WNWK01021676.1, read as the reverse complement.
ATAAACAACAACGTGCCTAAGACTGATCCCTGTGGAACACCACTTGTTACAGATCCCCACTCGGATTTAACCCCATTTATGCACACTCTTCTTCCTATTGGTGAGCCATAACTCGATCCATGACAGCACTTTTTCCCCAATGCCATGAGCTGCCACTTTCTTTAACAGTCTCTGGTGCGGTACTCTATCAAAAGCCTTACTAAAATCTAAATAAACAATATCGAATTCTTTATCGTGATCAATAGCCTCAAAAGCTTTACTTAAGGTTAATAAATTAGATAGGCAGGAACGGCCCCTCGTGAATCCATGCTGAATATCATTAATCAAATTATGGTTATCTATATGGCTTCTAATAATACCAGCTATAATTGACTCTAGTAATTTGCCTACAATTGATGTCAGGCATATTGGGCAGTAATTTAATGGTAGTGACTTTTCCCCTGCTTTAAAAATAGGAATTACATTAGCCATCTTCCACATATCAGACACTACACCTGTTTGAAGAGATAAATTAAAAATGTTAAATATTGGTTCACAGAGTTCCATTTTGCATTCCTTAACAACCCTTGCAAAAAGCTCATCAGGACCCGGCGATTTATTTTGTTTCAGTCGGTCTAGTTGTTTCATAACCATTTCGCTAGTGACTGTGATATTACATAATTTATCTTCTTCAGGGACACTATAAAAATTAATTACTGGGATATTATTAGTGTCTTCCTGTGTGAAAACCGAGAGAAAAAATTATTATTATTATAATCAAATAGAAGCGCTAAACCACAGGGTCATACAGCGCTGCAGGTTTTGCAGGATGCAGGGAGAATGGGTTGTAGGGGGAGATGGATGGTTAGTAGGGTATGGAGTGCAGCAGGACAGTGGATAGTGCAGGGATAGAGGGTAGCAAGAGATCGAGGTAGATGGGACTGAGGGAGGTGCTGGAGGTATAATCTTCAGAGTTTGTGTAATAAGTCAGTTTCTGTCAAAAAGTCAACAAGAGAGTCAGGATTAAAGGAGGGTCCATCAGCAAGAAGGGAAGGTAAAGAAAGGGCCGCAGAGCGAAGACGCCGTTGGAGGTAAATTCTGCGTGCTCGTTGATGAGTGGGCAGTCCAACAGAATATGTCGAACAGACACAAACTGACAATACTCACAGAGAGGGGCAGGGAGCCTCTCCATGAGATACCCGTGAGTAAGACGAGTGTGGCCGTCGAAGACTGGAGAGTTTAGTCTCCCAACCCCGACATTGGTGACAAGAAGGCCAGTAACCTATAATCGGTTTAATAGAATGAAGTTTGTTATTTAGCAGGTCAGACCAGCGTTGTTTGCCAACGGGTGCGAAGGTGGGTAGCAATGACCCAAAATAGTCCATGAAAGGAACACCTCTATATGAAACTGGAAGGTCATGTACTGCTGACCGCGCAGCAGTGTCTGCCTGTTCATTGCCCCTGTACGTCAACATGACCAGGGACCCAACAAAAAAACAATATCTTTGTGTTTGCTAAAGATACGGCATAACCAAAGTTGGATACGAAGAACTAGGGGAGAGGTGTATAAATTTTACGGATAGCCTGTAAAGCACTAAGGGAGTCTGAAACGACCACAAATGGTGACACAGGCATAGATGCAATACGGATAAGTGCCACAAGAATGGCATACAATTCAGCCATAAAGATGCTAGCTGAGGGTAACAGATGCCCTTGCACGACGCTGTCGGGATGACTGCTGCGAATCCGACACCGTCGATGACTTTGAACCATCGGTGTATACTGCGATGGCATGGGAATGAGAATGGAAGTGGTCTAGAAAAAGAGCAAAACCGCTGTAGGTAGTTGGGCTTTCGCCAAGGTAGAGGAATAGAACAGACATAGATAGCAGGAACTTCCCGAAGGGTAGGGGAAAGGGAGATGTCCATGAATGTATAACGGACCACCGTTATACATTCGAATCGTCATTAAGGGTCTTGGTCATTTAGATGTGGGACCGGGGTGGTCCGATGAGATGGGCGGCGATCCAAAATGCCGCACCGTCGAGGAGAAGCCGGAATCAAGGTCAGAGAAGAGCGAAGGTCAGATATGTCAAAGGGCTGGTCGGAACCCCGGTACATGAAGCGGGTGATGAACCGGCACCAGCAAGAGGTACAGGGGTATTAGAGATGTCCGAAGAGTTGTCCATTAACGAGGCAGGGTCAGTACTGGGTGTGGTATCGGGAAAGGCCCAGGGCTGGTTCACAGTTTAGGGCATCCATGGTTAGGTTCACGGGCTAGGGCATCCATGGTTAGGTTTCTTCTTTCTTTTGTTTTTAAGAAAAAAAGAAAGAAGAAAATAAAAAAAAAAAGAATAAAAAAAGGGGAACGTGGATGAATAGCTCCTAGGAGGAATCAAGGGCGTAAATCATCCTCCGTGCCCAAGAGTATCTCAAAACCGCAAGTAGGGCAGATGCTGCATGGAACCCGTGCCATACCCTACCCTTCATCCCAGTAAACCAGCGATCCGGGATAGCAACCTCACATCCACCGAGCTACCTCGGCGGACAAAAGGGTGGCCGGATATCCCCACAAAGCATACCTCCTTCAGTCACCACCCTTGGAATCTGAAGGGGGGGCCTCTAGAGATACAACCATCGCCCGAAAGATACCCAAAGCCGGGGAGACCGGGAGGGGGCATCCCGGGCGCTCCAGATTCCACGGCAAACCTACACCACCGCCAAGAACCTCAACGGAATGGGGAAGACCACGGTACCCTTTCCCTACCTAGGAACTTGAATGCCTGTGGAGGGAAGCTACCAGGAGAAAAATGGGAAGGAAATAAGGGAGGGTGAGAGGAAGAGGGAAAGGGAAAGGGGAGGATGGGGAAGATGGGAAAGGGAAGAGGGGATTGGGGTAATTAGGTTCGGTCTGAGGAAGAAGACCAACAAAAGGTCCAATTCCTCAGACTGATAGCCTCTTTACCATGACAAGGAGCCCCCTTAAAGAGGCCGAGAGAAAATAATTATTAAAAATAGAGCAATATCATTTTCCTTGTCAGTTAGATACCCAGAGTTATTTTTAAGGGGACCTATCTTATCCCTAACTTTTGTTCTATAAACTTGGAAAAAACTTTTTGGGTTAGTTTTTGAATCCCTAGCAACTTTAATTTCATAGTCCCGTTTAGCTTTTCTTATACCCTTTTTAACGTCCCTCTTAATGTCAGTATACTGATTTATAAGATGACCCTCACCTCTATTTATGCACCTATAAATTCCTTTCTTCTGCCCTAAAAGATATTTGAGCCTATTATTCATCCATTTTGGGTCATTTCTACTTGATCTAATTTCTTTATACAGGATAAATGTTCTTTGGGCAGCCTGTATAGTGTTAAGAAAGCTGTCATATTGATAGCTCTCTTCGTCACCCCAGTCCACAGTTGATAAGTGTTCTCTAAGTCCATTATAATCTGCTAAGCGAAAATCTGGGACCGTTACTGAATTATCCCTACTATCATACATCCATTCAATGCTAAAGGTAATTGACTTGTGGTCGCTTTGCAGAGTTCCTCTGTAATTTCTAAATTATTAACAAGGGATTCCTTGTTTGCCAATACCAAGTCAAGTAGGTTATTTACCCTTGTAGGTTCTGTCACACAACTACTTCAAAAAACAATCCTGAACTACTTAAAAAACAATCCGGGAACTACTTTAGTTCTGGCGTATAACCACTTTCTTTCTTGTTGATATATAAAAATAACCATTCACTGTTTTTCCCTTTCACTTGCCACATAATTTTTCACTTTATTAACTTGGGTGACACTGCCTCGCCTGGAGCACACTAGGCCCTTCCCCCTGACCCGCCCCAGTTACCAATTTGAACTTCACTTATAAAATTGTGGCCTCCCCACACTTAGGGCTCAGGGACTCGTAAATCACTTCAAGGGTTGGTCACTCCCTGACACTTGATGACCCCTGCAAAAACCTTGGGACCCCCCTCAAAAACCTTAAAATTCCGGACACTAAAGTTGTGGCCCGCGTGTCCTTACTGTGTGTTGTCTTAGGGAAATGCATGTTGTCTCTTCTGAGGTCCTAGTGTTGTTTCAGGCCCTCCTTGTTTTGGTAGTAAAAAGAGACACCATAACCTTACATTTGTCTGCCTTTTAAATCTTAAAATAAAACTGTGGCCATTTGTCATCTCATAGTCCCACTCTAGTTAATTTACACTTGTGCGTTTTTCCCAGTTTTTTTCCTCTTGACCAAACATCTTTATGTTTAACATAAGATGTGTGTGCAACATGGGTTTATTACAAAGCGTTTCGCCTACCCAGGCTTCTTCAGTCAGTACAGAGTCACCTGCAGAACCGGTAGAGAGTGAAAAAATATAGCAGTTCAGACTGGGCAAGAATATTTCTCCATAGTTTGAAACATTGTTCCAGCCATGGGGCAATACTCTTAGGCTGAGGGATTGACCACCTCAAAACTGTCTTAAAGGTGATGGTCTGATTACATCGTCTCTTTCTGCCACCCATCTCGAAGAAAACAAAAAGTGAAAAGTGGACATTATGGCCTCGCCAGTTTAAGGTAAAAAAAAACTAAACATTACTTTCTATTTAAAAATTTCAAGGTTACAAAAAATTAAAAAAAAATTATCTTTGCAGAGGACAAGCAATTTCTGTTGCAGCCCACCAGTAGATTAGATTGTACCCGGTGCTACTTATACTTCATCTGTAGGACCCTTGTGGGCTTAGCACTTTTGATTGTTGTGTATCATGCCCATGGAGGGCAGTTACCGGGTTACCGGGAGGTTCCGGGGTACGCCCCCGGCCCGGTCTGTGACCAGGCCTCATGGTGGATCAGGGCCTGATCAACTGGGCTTTTAAACCTGGCTGCATGCAGTTCAACATACGAACCACAGCCTGGCTGGTCGGGATTTGACTTTAGGTGCCTGTCCAGTGCCCGCTTAAAGGCAGCCAAGGGTCTATTGGAATCCCCTTATGGCTTGGGAGTCTTGGGCCCTGACACTTATTGTGTTGTCTCTCAACGTGCTAGTGGCACCCCTGCCTTCATTGGGGGATGTTGCATCGTCTGCAAGTCTTTGCTTTCGTAGGGGTGACTTCGGTAAAATTTGGTACTAATCCCTCTAGGATTTTCCAAATGTATGTATCTCCCGCCTGTTTTAGGGAGTACAGGTTTAGGAACTTCGCATTCCCGTAATTGAGGTGGTTTATCGCAGTTATGTGCCGTGAAGGTTCTCTGTACATTTTCTAGGTCAGCAATTTCCCCCGAAGGTGCAGTTAGTTGCAGCAATATTCCAGCCTGTAGAATAAGACCTAAAGGGGCATGTCTTGGCATTCCTGGTTTTGAAGGTCTCATTATCCATCCTTGTCATTTTCTAGCAAGATGTGAGATGTCAGGGCGGATCCCTGACATGATCCTCCAGGCCTTTGACATTAGTTTTTCGCTCTATTGTGTGGTTGGAATTTATTTTATACTCTTTTTTTATATCGGGTAATTAAATTTCCTCATCATTGAATTTTATATTTTTTCTGCAGCCCACTTAAATATTTGGTTGATGTCTGCTTGGAGTCTTGCAGTGTCTTCAATGGTGGACACTGTCATACAGAAATTTGGGTTTTCATCTGCAAAGGAAGACAAGCACTGTGGCTTATATCCCTGTCTATGTCAGTATGAGGATGAGGAACAAGATGGGAGTGAGTACTGTGCCTTGTGGGAACAGGCTTTTCCCTTTGCACCTCAGACGTTACTGTTGACTACTCTTTTGTTCTATTTGTTAGGAAATTTAGATCCATCTACCAACTTTTCCTGTTATTCCTTTGGTCAGTAGTTGGGACAGACGGAGCGACCTGCTCTAAACCCGTGCTGCCCTGGGTTGTGTAATTGATGAGTATCTAGATGAGTGGGATTTGTCTCTTAGAACCTTTCAAAAAATTTTTTGGGTATGGGACGTTAGCGCAATTGGTCTGTAGTTTGTCTGTTTTTAGTAACTGCGGGACGACCCCAGTGTCCATGCTCCCTCTCCATAGGATGAAAAGCACGTGATAGGGCTTTTTTGAGTTCTTGATGAACATGGAGTTCCACGAGTCTGGACCTGGGGTGGAGTGCATGGCCATGTCATTTATCGCCTTTTCCCAAGTCATTTGGCGTCAGGATAATGTCGAATAAGTTTGGTCTACCAAATTTTGTGGCACTCATAAATTATTTGGTTTGACTCTGTCTGGTTGGGGGCTCCAAAACTGAGTCATACTGGGACTTTAGTAACTCCCATTTCCTTGCTGTCATCTGTGAGGACCCCCCCCGTTTAAGTTAGCCAAAATTAGGGGATGTTCTCGACTTTGATTGGCATAAAAGAAATTTTTTGGGTTTCTTTCAATTTCATTGGGGGCTTTGTTGTTCTGCTTTTTTTGACTCCTGTAAGTTCCCTTTAGTTTGATGTTTGCTATTTATCTGACCAGTGTCTCCCTACCCCTGTTATTCTTTGCCTTCCCTTTTGTATAGGGACACCTTTGGGAAAATTTTTTCTTAAGTACAAAAAAAAAAAGGGAAGTCTGAAAAATATTTGGTAAGAAAAAAAGGGAAGGCCAAAACCCCATATAAATTTGTCAGAAAAAAAAAGGGGCAAGTCCGAAACCATATAAATTGGTCCAAAAAGAGAAACCCCCAAAAAAAAGAAAGGGCAACCCCGGAAACCATATAAATTGGTGGGGAAAAAGAAAGGGGCAAGTCCAAAATCATATAAAATTGGGGAAAAAAAAAGAAAGGGCAAGTCTGAACCCATATAAATTGGAAAAAAAGAAAGGGCAAGTCCAAAAACACTGGACGTAACCCCAAAAAAAAAAAGGCAAGTCCGAAACCATATAAATTCCCCGGAAAAAAAAAAAAGGGGCCAAGAAAAAAAACCATAAAAATTTTTTTGGATAAAGAAAGGGCAAGCCGGGGAAAACTTGGGGACTTGGGCCCCAAAAAGAAAGGGCAAGTGGGGAAACCATATAAATTGGTCGGAAAAAAAAAAGAAGGCCCAAAAATTACGAACCCTTAAAAATTTGGGCCCCGGAAAAAAAGGGAAACCCCGGGGAAAACAAATTGAGTTCAAAAAAAAAAAGGGCAAGGCCAACAATCTGACTTAAGTCTAATTCTTTTTTTTGCCCTTTTTTTCAAACTATTAAAAAAAAAGGACTTCCCCAACTTGCAGCTGGTCCCGGGGGGTCTGTCAGTTCAGACTGACCCCACGAACCCTTTTATGTGGGGGAACAGTCAGACTGATAACCCTGCTGGGGGACCAGCTGCACGTATCCTGTATGTCAGGGAACAGTCAGACTGATAACCCCTCAGGGACCAGCTGCACGTAACCTTTTCGGGAAAACACCCCGGGCTGATAACCCTGCTCAGGGCCCGGGGCTGCACGAAACCCTTTTTGTCGGGAACGTCAGACTGATAACCCTGCTGGGGGACCAGCTGCACGTATCCTGTATGTCAGGGAACAGCCAGACTGATAACCCTGCTCGGGAAAACCAGCTGCACGTATCCTGTAGGGGAACAGTGGGGAACTGATAACCCTCCCCCAGGGACCAGCTGCACTTATCCTGTATGTGGGGGGAACAGTCAGAGGGGTAACCCTGCTCAGGGACCAGCTGCACGTAACCTGTATGTCAGGGAACAGGGGGAATTAACCCCCTGCTCAGGGACCAGCTGCACGAACCCCCATGTCGGGAACAGTCACCCCGAAACCCCCTGCTGGGGGACCAGCTGCACGTACCCTTTTTGTCGGGAACAGTCAGACTTTTAACCCTGCTCGGGACCAGCTGCATTATCCTTGTCGGGAACACCCCAGAACTAAAAACCCTGCTCAGGGACCAGCCCCCGTCCCCCAACAGTCAGGGAACAGTCAGACTGATAACCCTGCTCAGGGACCAGCTGCCGTCCCCCTTTGTCAGGGGAACAGTCAGAACTGAAACCCCCTGCTCAGGGACCAGCTGCACGTATCCTGTATGTGGGGAAACAGTCAGACTGATAATCCTGCTGGGGGACCAGCTGCACGTATCCTGTATCCCCGGGGAACAGTCAGAACTTTTAACCCTGCTCAGGGACCAGCTGCACGTATCCTGTATGTGGGGGAACAGTCAGAACTGATAACCCTGCTCAGGGCCAAAACTGCACGTCCCCCATGTCGGGGAACAGAAAAGGGGGAAACCCTGCTCAGGGACCAGCTGACGTCCCCCGGTCGGGAACAGTCAAAACTGATAATCCTGCTCGGGACCAGCTGCACGTATCCTGTATGTCGGGGAACAGTAAAAATTTTTAAAACCCCTTTTGCTCAGGGACCAGCTGCACGTATCCTGTATGTCAGGGAACAGTCAGAGGGGTAATCCTGCTCAGGGACCAGCTGCAGTATCCTGTTATGTCGGGAACAGTCAGACTGATAACCCTGCTCAGGGACCAGCTGCACGTATCCTGTATGTCGGGAACAGTCAGACTGATAATCCTGCTGGGAAAGGGGCTGCACGTACCTTTTATGTCAGGGAACAGTCGGACTGAAAACCCCTTTCGGGGACCCCCCGCCGTCCCCCTGTATGTCAGGGAAAATCAGATTGATAATCCTGCCCAGGGACCAGCTGCACGTATCCCAATTCGGGAACAATCAGACTGATAATCCCCCCGGGCCAAAAGGTACGTATCCTGTATGTCGGGAACAATCAGACTGAAAACCCCCTGCTCGGGAACCCCCGCGCCCCCCATGTCAGGGAACAGTCAGACTGAAAACCCCCTGCTCGGGCCAGCTGCACGTATCCTGTATGTCAGGGAACAATCAGAACTGATATTCCTGCTCAGGGACCAGCTGCACGTATCCTGTATGTCGGGAACAGTCAGAACTGATAATCCTGCTCAGGGACCAGCTGCACGTAGCCTGTACCCCCGGGGAACAGTCAGACTGATAACCCTGCTCAGGGACCAGCTGCACGTCCCCCATGTGGGGGAACAGTCAGACTGATAATCCTGCTCAGGGACCAGCTGCACGTAGCCTGTTATGTCGGGAACAGTCGGAACTGATAACCCTGCTCAGGGACTGACTGCACGTAGCCTGTATGTCAGGGAACAGTGGGGAACCAAACCCCCCGCTCAGGGCCAAAACTGACAAAATTCCAGTATGTCGGGGAACACCCCGGGCAAAACCCTGCTCGGGGCCCCGACTGCACGTAGCCTGTATGTCAGGGAACAGTCAGAACTGAAAACCCCCTGCTCAGGGACGACTGCACGAAACCCTTTTTGTCAGGGAACGGTAAACTGATAACCCTGCTCAGGGACTGACTGACGTAACCTGTATGTCAGGGAACAATCAGAACTGATAACCCTGCTCGGGGCCCCGACTGCACAACCTGTATGTGGGGGAACAATCGGAACTGAAACCCCCCGCTGGGGGACCATGCATCGTCAGTATGTCATTGTACTTTTAAAAACACAGGCCTAAGTGCTCTTTATAAATCTCTATTAATGTAATTTCTCGTACATGATTTTCCATGACCCTTGTGGGTTTAATCTTTTTTTTGGAATACGT
>WNWK01021675.1:0-33742 GCA_009830355.1 Cherax destructor | reverse complement strand
TTTCCTTTTGGGGTGATTTGCAGCTTATTTTCAGTTTTTTTTGGGAGTACCATGAAGAAAGGGTAGTCAATATGACATTGTATAAGGGCTAGACATAGGGTCCTGCGAGCCTCAGTGGGAACAATGTGCTTGTATGTAGAGGAACTTCAGTCTGGCATTCGCTTTTTTTACTCCTGTTCCCTATCAATTCTCCTGACATGCATAATAAGATTTTTCGATTTTTAACCCGAGGGTTAGCCCCCCGGAAAACCCCAAGAAAGTCGGCGTCATCGGGGCCCGTCTGTCTTATTTCCATTGGGGTCCTTAATCTTGCCCCCAGGATGCGCCCCACACCAGTCGACTAACAACCCAGGTACCTATTTGTGTAGGTGAACATGACAACAGGTGGGAAAACGCGAAATGTTTCCCCCCGCCGGGAATCGAACCCGGGGCCCTCCGTGTGAACCCTCAAGCCACCAGACCACCGGGTCAAAGGGGATTCCCAGATATTTTACTGAGGAAACTAAAGGGATGGATTCCCATTAACCGGATATTAAAATTATTTACCCTACTCAGTTTATATTTCGGCCAAAGAGTATTTGTAAATATAGCATTGACACGTGTGTGTGTTAGTTAGTTATTCCCATTTTGTCCTAGGCACATGTCAATTAGACACTAGGCCTGTTGTATATAGGTTTTTATGTTTGGAAACATTTTGAAATGTTTCGCCCCAGCGGGAATTGAACCGGCCCTCCGTGCGTCGCAAGAGTTTCCCCACGGGCCCCCGGGGTGTGTGTGTGTGTGTTTTATATGTACATGTGTGTATTTTATGTGTGTATGTATATACAGGGCGTGTTTTGTGTATATGATATGTGCGTGTGTGACCCAACAAAAAATTTGCACCAATAACTCATTACAGTTGTTGGTGTAGACTAATAGATTGCTCATTTTTTAAAATTTTGTTCATGAGTAACCATGAAAGTAAGAAATTTATTACAGATTCATTACCTTGTAATAGTGAATTAATTACCATTGTATTTTTCAGCTATAAAACGGGGGGCCCAGTCCTGCCCCTTATATACCTCTGTAATCTGAAATTTGTAACTTGTCATGTTTTGGACCATCTGAGTTCATTACCTTTGTAACTTGCTCAGCTATCAAATTTTGAGGTCCAGCCCCCGGACCCATTATGTACCTCTGTAATCTTTTGACTACCGCCCACAGGGGGGAGGGGTTTTAAAGATATCAAACTAACTAGGCAGTGATGTGCAGGTGAATTTTAAAACGAATTTGTTGAAGGGGATGATATCAGTAGATACGTTTGGCCAGTAGGCATTTTAACCATGTTTTTTTTTTCCCCGAATAAACTATATTGAAATGTAATTTATTATCTGTAAGCCCTTTAAATTTTTTATTCTTTTGCCAAAAAGGGGCATGTTAGTTACCATTTTGTCCTAGGCACATGTCGATTTACCTAGGCCCGTTGTATGTATTTTTGTGTTGTGTGTAAGGAAACAATTGTGAGATGGTTGTTGTGTTGCGCATGTTTGGTATGGTATGGTCAGGTGTTTTTTTTTTTTTTTTTTTTTTTTTGGCCCCATGTACATGTGGTACATTATGGGGGAGGTTTTGATGTATTTTGTGTTTTGATGTCCATTGCCTTGCATCATGAAGGATGGAAGGGATGGGGTGTTTTGGAACTCAGGACACCATACAGAGAATAAAATTTTTATTTCATCGCAATTTTTTCAAGATTTTCATAGAAGTGGGGGGCCACTGACATGCCAGGGTAACGGGAGCTTAATTAAAAAATTTGGACTATGTACAAAAATTTGATAGATTGATTGGGAAATTTTATTTGCTTAAACATTGGGCAGATTACAATATGATGATATTTCATTTGGCAAATTATAATATTTAACAATTGCAGCAAGTGTTTAGTAAAACTGAAATTATTTTTTGGAAAAAGACATTGAGTATTTTTTTTTAAAATAATTTACAGAAGGAATTTTGTTTATGGTGAGTAGGGGGAAATTTCAATGTTATAATAGTACAAATTGAGATTATCTTATAGGAAAAAATACGAGCATTTTTTAAAGTAATATTATCGTACAAAAAAAATAATAATAATAATAATAATAATAATAATAATAATAATAATAATAATAATAATAATAATAATAATAATAATAATAATGGAATTATCTTATAGGAGAAATAACAATGAGTATTTTTTGAGTATGAGTATTTAGGTAAGGGTGAGTCTTTTGATTTTTGAGTAGTTTTAAAATTATTCTCAGACAAGGTTATTTTTGTATTTTCTGGTAATGAGTTCCAGAATCTGGGGCCCTCTATGTGCATTGAATTTTTAATAGGTTGCTATGGACGCGGGACATCAAAATGTGATCTGTTTCTTGTGTTATGGTCATGGGTCCTATTAAGGTTGGTGAGGAAAATTTTTGAGTGGAGGGTTTATATTAGAATGTAGAGTTCTATGTATGTAGTAGGCACAATTATAAGTGTGAATGTTCTTTATGGCGAGTAGTTTTAGGCTTTTGAATATTGGTGGCCCGAAGGTGGACGAGAACACTTTATTTTATTCGTCTTTTCCTCCCTCTGTGTTCTCGTCCTACCCATGCGGGCTGCCAGCTTCTTTACAGTGCTCCTTTCCTAGAATATGACTGACTCCACTACTACTACTACCACTTCCACTACTACCTCCATTATTACCCCACTCTCTTGTACCCTCCCCCTGTCTGCCTGCCTATAAATACTCCTTCCACCTGTTCAGTCAGCAGTCATCAAGATTGTGAACATCATCGTCTTACTCCTCGTCATCGTCTTAGCCTAACAATAACAACATCGTCATGGCATCTGTGTTTGTCCTGCTCGTCGTGTTGATCTTCCAGCAGCTCTGATTCTTGGCATTCAGTCTCCCTGCGATCCCCGTTGGGGAGGGGAATTTTATACAGTCATCACCATCCTAAATTGGACATCACGATGAGCTATGGAAATCGAATCAAGATCAAACCAAACAGTGGCACTGTGAACGATTCTTCAAAACTTGCTCTAGCAATTTGCGTTAGAAGTGTGTTACAAGTGAAGTTCAACACCATACTGACCCTGAAGGAAGCATTTATTGTAGTGTGCAGCGACGATGAAGAAACAGAAAAGCTACTCACTACAACAGCCACCACCACTCTAGCAGGTCGAGGATTTACTGTCATGTCATCTCCAGCTCTCAGGGCAAGAAGGTCAGTCTTCCTTAAGAAACTTGATAAGCTTCTTACAGTTCAACCTATAGACGAACTCAAGACGTCCATTGAAAATCAAAACTCATGGGCCAAAGTCGAGAGCATTATGAAAATACCTACAGCTCCATCCATGCTCAAAATCACGTTCACCGATGTAAATATGGCTGCCACTGCATTGGCTGATGGTATTGCAGTATTTTATTACTTCATCAGCCCCACACACATCGAAGCTGAGAGATACCATTACATTCCTCAATGTTGGAATTGTTACTCTTATGCACACAACACCAGAGACTGTCCAGTGAAGGACAGGAAGTTTTGCACAACATGTGGTAATGAAGGACATGATTTTCGGTCATGCCCCGTCTCTGAACCTCCAACACCAACTTGTCTCAACTGTAAAAGCACCGATCATCACACTCTAGCCGCTAAATGTCCAAATAGAAAAGACATTATGAAGAAGACCCAAGAAGTAGCACAGAAAAGTCATCTTCAAAATCACCCACCTATGCTGCTATTACGAAACTACAAGCTACCACAACAAAAATTCTCCAAGCTTCGAATCAACCCTCCACTGCCACCATCGCACCTGATTGTGACCAACCACCATATACTACTGTATGATATATGCTCATATGCACAATGCTGCTGTTCCTGGAACCTTTAACTCATCCATAAATGAACTCCTCAAGTTAAATAACATGCCAGAGTTCAAATTCCCAACATCTCCACCATCTTCACTGATACTCAACAATAACCAACAACCTGTCATCGTTTCTCCACCTGCAAATCAATCTCACGACGCTGCTCCACCACCATCACAACCAACACCACTTACTTCCAGTCACGGCACTCCATTCACAACCAATGAAATGCCTCTGATATCTCCAAAAGACTCCAGAACCAACAAATCAGGGACCTCCCAGCCTACTGCAAACTCAACAGCCGCCGCCCATTCAGATACCTCCACATCCACACTATCCACTCCTGCTAAGACGACCAGAACATCACCGCCTACACCAACATTTGCTTCACACTACGATTTAGTACAAGACACAACCAGCCGCACCCTCAAATGGAAAACATCGTCTACTATGCACACAACAGGAACTTTACCATTGATGTAAATCCAGCCACCTTGAGTTCGTATATACGTCAGGGGACGTTAAGTTCACCAACAAAGGTTACCCCTACGCATCTGTTTCTGAACTCATCGAAATCTTAGAACAGATAGTAAAAGACTCTCGTATTAACTACAAACGAACGTATATAAAATTGATCCCCACATCAACATTCAACTACATCAAGAATGCAGACGACGACTCCACTATCACAAATCACTAAGAAGTCTCACCAACAGGAAAGCCTGCTATTCCTGTTCTCAAGTCTGCCCCACGATCGCCTTAGCTGCTGGGTTAAGCCCTGGCTCTATTTCTACGACTAAGAAGACTCCTCTCCAGCGCTATTCTTCGTCTGTACCGTCTTCTCCGCTCATCCCATTGGGATCTTGCCTGTATTTATTCATTCATTCGTTCTGTGTGTTAGACTATCACTCCACTGCTGACCTAGCTACACGCTAGTCACAGTCGCTCCTGCTATTCAAGAAGTGTCCCTACGATCCCCGTTGGGGAGGGGAATTTATATTCTACAAATAGCACCATCTACTCTTACACGATGTCTGCACATCGTGTTAAGATTAAGCCAAAACACGGTGTAATCAACGACTCATCAAAACTAGACCTTGCTTCAGCTGTAAAGACTTGCTTGCAAGTCAAATTTACAGCCATCCACTCACTCAAAGACTCCTTCTTAGTAATCTGCACCGACGACCACGAAGCATCAAAACTGACCGACGACAATGCTAAGAAGACACTTAATGACCGCCAATTCACCATCTCCCCTTCACCCTCACTGATGGCGAAACGTTCCGTTTTTGTGAAAAGACTGGACAAAATTATCACAACCCAACCGACAGAGGACCTGAAGGCTTCAATTGAAGAACAAAACTCCTGGGCAACGATTGATAGCATAACTAAAATTCCAAATGCATCGTCAATGATAAAAGTCACATTCACAGACATCGAAACGGCGGATAGAGCACTGTCAGACGGCCTGGCAATCTCATATTACCACATACATCCCCGTAATATAGAACCAGAACGCTTCGCCCACATCTCTCCCTGCTGGAACTGTTATTCTTACCTACATACAACGACCGAATGCACTATTAAGGACAAGAAGTTCTGCTCCAATTGCTGCAAGGAAGGTCATGATTTCAAGACCTGTCCTACCACCAATGCCTCTCCTACCTGCCTCAACTGTAAAGGTACTCACCATACCCTTGCTGCTAAATGCCCTCTAAGAAAAGAAATCCTCACAAAAAAATTCAAAGAAGAAGCAAAGAAAAATAGCCAAAAATCACCGACTTTTGCCGCTATAACTAAACTACAATCTGACACAAAAAAAATTCTCCAAGCAACACAACAGTCTCCATCATCCTCAAACTCCATCTCTGCACTTCCAGACGCTGCCCCATCCAAGGTGCTATATTGCATGATGTATGCACACCTTGCAAATGCTACAAACCCCGGCACCTTCAACAAGACAATCAACGAACTATTCCGACTAAATAACATGCCAACCTTCGAATTTCCTGACTCTCCACCGTCGCAAGACCTTCTCAAGATGATCCCAAACGTCGTCAACTTCACATCCACCTCAAGCCCAACTCTAGACTCTGCCCCAGAACTCACTTCAGAAACCTCATCTCCGACCACTGCCGCCTCTCAACAACCACAAACTATACAACAAGTCTCAAATAATCAAGCTGGTATGCCTCCACCCAGTACTGAAGTAAATGACATTCCTGAAACTCACTCCAAAACTGCTGCATCTATACCACCAATACCATCCACCAATGAATTCACTCCAACTACAACCAACAATATACCTATATTATCTCCACTCATCTCAAAAACCTACCAACAAGGGACGTCATCGCCTCCAGCAGTCTCTACTGACGCTGATAAAGCAGTCACCCACTAGACCATCGCCACCTTTACCAACTTATACTTCATACTTCACTACAACCGAATTCGACCGTTACATCCACTGGAAGAACATCACTTTTTATAAAACCTTGAGGTCAATGGGCAACCAGATGAATACAGCATCCTTGAACATGCTTATGCGAAATAAATCCATAAAGTTTACAAACAAACATGGCACCCACACATCTTTATCAGAACTCCTCGATCTCATACAAGAGATGATGGAAGACTCAACAATTAACTTCAAAGACACAAGAATAATTTCTGTCTCTGCATCAATATATAAAAACATCAAGAATGGAGCTGATACTGACTCTATAACCGAGGCTAAATAGACAAACCGCAATGAAACAGCCTGCACCCGACGCCCAGCGAGTCCATTCATAATCCAGCCACCTATAATAATAATAATAATAATAATTTTTATTTCAATGCATGTTACAAGTGTACAATGTTATTGGTAGTTACAATTATAAAACAATTATAAAACTGTAATGCAAGGAGAGCCACTGGCATGCCATGGCATTAGGGGCAGTTTATTCTAGAGACTTATTCACTAAAGAAATTGATTGAGTTTATTCTAGTTCTGTATTATTTAAATATTAAATGGTTATACATACTATTAAAAGACAATACAAGAGAAATTGGTTGAGTTTAATCTAGTTGTAGAATTTATTTCAAATTACAGTATGTTGATGCTATACTAGTATAATAACAATACTAGAAATAGTTTTTAGAGTTTCTTCTAGATATATATTTTATTTCAAATTAAGAAAATGATGATACTATAAGATTTTAAATTGCAGATTACATGGGTATCGGAAGTTACAATGTAAATTGAGTGCAAGGAGAGCCACTGACATGCCATGGCATTAGGGGCAGCTTATTCTAGTCCTTAAAAACTATGTACTTAATATTAGAGAAATTTATTGAGTTTATTCTAGTTAAAAATTATTTTCAAAATTACAATATGATGAAATTTTACTGTTTAAATTATTGTATAATGATATTAGATCTTAGATTGTTACAGGTGTTAAGATTCTTGAATGATAATATGGAATTGAGATTATCTTAAGGAAAATAACATTGAGCATTTTTGACATTAACTTATAATATGAGTAGGGGGTAACATAATAGTAACATATTATTAAAAATTGAGATTATCGTATAGGAAAGTAACAATGAGCATTTTTCAAAGTAGTTTATAGCATGATCATTTAGGTTTGGGTGAGTAGGTGGTTTTTGAGTTGAGTCTTAAATTGATTTTCAGACAAGATTATCTTAATATTTACTGGTAATGAATTCCAGATTCTGTGGCCCTTTATGTGCATAGAATTTTTACATAGGTTGATATGAACACGGGGTATATCAAAAAGTGATCTGTGTCGTGTGTTGTGGTCATGGGTCCTATTAAAGTTGGTGAGGAGAGTTTTGAGCAGAGGGTTTATATTAGAGTGTAAAGTTTTATATATGTAGTAGGCACAAGAGTAAGTATGAACTTAGTCAGCCATTAACGAATGTGTTTAATACGTCCATCCTAACTGGTGTTGTGCCAGAGATGTGGAAGATAGCTAATGTATATCCTTTTTTCAAATCAGGGGATAAGTCCATTCCATCAAATTACCGTCCAATAAGCCTCACGTCTATAGTAGGCAAATTATTAGAATCAATTATAGCTGATATTATCAGAAGTCACCTTGAAGAACATAATTTGATTAATGAATCTCAGCATGGGTTTACGAGAGGTCGTTGGAAATAAATGGTATAAAATACCGACACAATGGAAAAATAAACACATAAGCAGTATAATGAACAAGTTTTTTCCAAACTTCACTATCCTCGTCACTTCATTAGAGACTGCAGACATCTTCAACACACCCAGAGAAGACACTGCTGAGAAGAGATACATAGTCCTTCCCACCAACTCCATTTCCAAACAAGTTTCCAACATTTTTTCTAAGACCTCATTCCGAGTATCCACCTCCACATCCACCACCATTAAGGACATTACCAGTAACAGACAGGAAAAGCTTCAATCCACGGCAGGGGTATACACAATCCCTTGTAATGGCTGCAGCAAATTATACGTTGGCGAAACATCCAGAGACCTACAAACACGCATTTCAGAACACCAGTACGCAGGCAGATCTGACGACTCAAGAAATGCCTGTGTTCAACACCGAAATTTACACAACCATTTAATCAACTACAGAAACGCAAGACTCATCGCCAGAAAAGACAACACGCAATACCGAAGAATCCTAGAATCATCACTCATCTGTATATCCAACAACTTCAACCAGAACAACGGCTTCTACAACATAGCTGAACCTATTGCCAAGAAACTTCTTCAACGCTATCCCACCTAGAACTCAAGAATGGTACACTGCAGGTCCTTTAAGTCACACTATGTTTTCAACTATCACACTACTTTTAAGACTCACATGCAGCTTTCTCCACCTGACCCAGCATTCTCCACCTGACTGTACCCTATATATATCTCCATGTTGCTCATTTTCCAGGTAGATCTGTCTGTGACTCGATAAAGCCACTGCGTGGCGAAACGTTGTCAATAAAGGATCACATTATACTGCTTATGTGTTTATTTTTCCACGAGAGGTCGTTCCTGCCTGACAAATTTACTGACGTTTTTCAATAAAACATTTGAGGCAGTAGACAGTGATAAAGAATATGATATAGTTTACTTGGATTTCAGTAAGGCCTTCGATAGAGTACCTCACAAGAGACTCTTAAGAAAGGTGGCAGCTCATGGTATAGGAGGTAAAGTTCTAGCATGGATAGAGGCATGGCTTACCAATAGAAAGCAGAGAGTTTCCATTAATGGGGTCAAATCTGAATGGGGATTTGTCACTAGTGGCGTTCCACAAGGATCAGTTTTGGGCCCATTGTTGTTCATAATTTACATAAATGACCTTGATGAAGGAATTGCAAGTGACATAAGTAAATTTGCTGATGATACAAAAATAGGCCGTATAATTCATTCTGAGGAGGATAACAGTGAACTCCAGGAGGATTTGGATAAATTAATGTCTTGGTCTGAAAAGTGGCAGATGAAGTTCAATGTGGACAAGTGTAAGGTGCTAGTCGTTGGTAATGAAAATATCCCTCGAATTTATAAACTAGGTGAAGTTGAGCTTGATCATACAGATGTGAAAAAGACTTGGGAGTCATGGTAAGCAGAAATCTAAAGCCAAGACAACAGTGCCTAAGTGTGCCAATAAGGCTAACAGATTACTAGGATTTATTTCAAGAAGTATAAGCAACAGAAGTCCAAAAGTTATTTTACAGCTCTATACATCACTAGTGAGACCTCATTTGGATTATGCAGCTCAGTTTTGGTCTCCTTACTACAGGATGGATATATATTCATTGGAGAACATACAAAGAAGAATGACTAAAATGATTTACAGTATAAGAAATCTCCCGTATGAAGATAGACTTAGAGCGTTGAATCTCCACTCTCTGGAGAGACGTAGAATAAGGAGATATCATCGAGGTGTACAAGTGGATGATGGGCATAAACAAAGGAGATATTAATAAAATACTGAGGATATCGAACCAAGTAAGAACCAGAAATAACGGATTTAAATTGGATAAATTTAGATTTAGAAAGGACATAGGCAAGTACTGGTTTTCGAACAGAGTTGTAGATGCGTGGAACAATCTTCCGAGTACTGTGATAGAGGCTAGGACCTTGGGTGGCTTTAAAAGAGATTGGACAAATATATGAGTGGGGGATGGGTTTGATTAGTGTCGTGAGTACAGGAGTAAATTCTTAGGTAGTGGTGGTTTTGATAAGGACTTGCCTTGTATGGGCCAGTAGGCCTTCTGCAGTGTTCCTCCATTCTTATGTTCTTATGTTCTTTACGGTGAGTAGTTTGAGACTTTTGAATATTGGTGGAGTATGCTGTCTAGAGTGGGAATTTGTTATCATTCTGACTGCGGCCTTTTGTTGTGTTATGAGTGTTCTAAGGTGATTTAACGTTGTTGATCCTCATGCAGAGATTCCATAGGTGAGATACGGGTAGATAAGTGAATGATATAGTGCAAGGAGAGCTGATTGAGGTACATAATAGCGTATCTTTGATAATATGCCTACTGTCTTCGAGATTTTCTTGGAAATTTGTTGTATATGTGTTCGGAATTTAAGGCTACTGTCTAGGTGGATTCCTAGGAATTTTCCTCTGTGAGTCTTGTGATGGGTGTACCATTAAGTGTTATGTTAATGGAACATTTGTGGCTTTGCTTCCAAACTGTATGAAGTAGGTCTTGTCAGTATTGAGAGTAAGCTTGTTAGTCGTCATCCATGTTGATATTTTCTGTAATTCGGCATTAACAGTGTTGTCCAGTATAACTGGATTTGGGTGAAGAAGACATATGTTGTGTCATCTGCAAATAAAATGGGTTTGAGTAGTTGTGATGCATTCGGTAGGTCATTTATGTAAATGAGGAATAGGAGTGGCCCCAGGACACTTCCTTGAGGACTCCGACTGTAATTGGTTGTTGGAAAGTTCGCTCCATTTGTGTACACGTATTGGCTTCTGTTGGTGAGGTATGATTTTAGGTAGTTGAGTGGGTGCCCTTATACCATAGTGTGCTAATTTTGTGAGCAGTAAATCATGGTCGACTGTATCAAAGCTTTGCAGTAGATCAATGAAGATTCCCAGTGGGACTTCTTTTTCTCAAGTGCTGTATATATTAACTCCAACATGTGCGTAATGCATCGTTTGTCTTTGTTTGTCCTGAATCCAAATTGACAGGTTGAGTACATTGTGTGAGACGAGGTAGGAATAGATTTGTCTATGAATTAATTTTTCGAAGATTTTAGAAAGCAATGGTAAATTAGAAATTGGTCTATAATTATTCAGGTCTGTTTGATCACCTCCTTTGTGGATCGGGAGTGACCTAGCTATTTTGAGAATTGATGGAAAGGTAGAGGCTTCAATGGATTTATTGAATAGTGTTGCTATGATTGGTGACAGTACCTGTGAGCTTTTTGTACATAAAAGTTGTAGGCTGTTTATGTCTCCTGCCTTGTTCTTAAGGGTGTTGATTATGAGCGAACTTCAATTGGGTTGGTAGGAGCTAGGAATAGCGTATTAGGGTAGGTGTTGTGAGGTAGTCTGTTGGACGGGTGTTTGAGCTTGGGATTTTACTCGCTAGATTCTTTCCTATGGTGGAGAAGAAAACATTAAGTCTGTTTGCTGTCTCAGTAGGTGAGAGTAGGGTTCATCTGCTCTTGATAATTTGATGGTGTTGTTTTTCGCTATCTTATTATTTCCTAGAATTGCAGATAGGGTCTTCCAGGTCTTTTCATATCACCTTTATGTTCTGGAGTCTGTTCTCATAATACAATTTTTTTGATCTCCTTATCAGGCTGGTAAGGGTTGATGAGTAGCGTTTGGATTGTTCTCTGGTTATTAGACCCTTCTGTATTGTTTTTTCATATTGGTGCCTTTTGTTAATGGATTTAAGGATGCTGGGTGTTAGCCAGGGATTGTTAAGTCTCTTAGCTGTGATCTGTTTAGTTTTTTTAGGGCAATGTTTGTTATAGAGGTGGTGGGTTTTGTTAAGGAAATTCTTGATGCATTCATTAGTATCTGTATATGTTTCTAACTCATTATGCCAGTCAATGTTATTCATAGCTGTTATAAAGTTATTTACAGCTGACTCATTATGTAGTCTGAAGGTAACTTTTGTAATATCTAGGGGCAATTTACAAGATTAGTTATGAGAAAGGTCGGATAGTGGTCTGTGGTGTTGTCTGTGATGATGCCTGATTTTAGAGGGGCTATAGTATTAGTCCAGATGTGGTCTAGTAATGAGGTACTAGTCTCGGAGATTCTTGTAGGTTTTGATATTGTTGGTAGTAACAAGCAGTTGCTCATAGTGTTTGTGAATTCTGTTACTTGTGGGTCCTGGTCATGTAGGAGATTTATATGAAGTCTCCTGTGAGCAGCAAATGGTCTTTGTTCATCTGTGCATCAGTTTTAGGTTACCTAGTTTTTCACTAAAATGGTGAATGTTTGACTGTGGTAATCTGTAGATGTTTATCACTGTGAGGGGTTTTGCAGGTCTTTTGATTTAAATTTAGCTATAATATATTCTCCATGCTCATCCCTTATGCAAGAGTTATTGATACATTCAAGTTGATCTGAGTAATATATAGCTATTCCACCCCCTCGCTGATCTGTCCTGCAATTGTGAATGGCTGTGTAACCTGGGATGGCATAGACATCTGTAGTATCAGGCTTCAGCCAGGTCTCAGTGAGTGTGATGATTGACATATTGGTCTGGAGGATTGGAGTAGTGCTGTGAGGTCATCATAATGTTTTGTCAAAGATCTAACATTGTAATTGAAGATAGTTATGTTATTGTTGGCTCTGAGTAATGTCTTTGCTTGATCTGCTGTGTAATAGTTCAGTTGCTGTTGGAATCATGTAAGTCATTTAATAATAGGTTGATATCAGGATCAATTCCTGTAATCATAAGATTTGATGTGATTCTATAACTAGGACCTGAGAAGAATAGATAATACTAAACTTAATAATATGATACTAGAGAGCACTGTAACCACCCCTGCTCTCTCGACTCTGCCCTCACCGAGCCTGCTCACCTGACGCCAAGCCAGTCATGATCCAGCCACATATCAACGAACGAATCGAATCGAATAAGTACAGGTAAGATCCCAATGGGATGAGAGGGAAGACGGTACAGACGAAGAATAGCGCTGGAGAGGAGTCTTCTTAGTCGTAGAAATAGAGCCAGGGCTTAACCCAGCAGCTAAGGCGATCGTGGGGCAGACTTGAGAACAGGAATAGCAGGCTCTCCTGTTGATGAGACTTCTGTGGGGTGAGCGGGGAGGACGGGACAGGTGAAGATTACCGCTAGAGGGAGTGAAGTTGAGCCAGGGCATAACCCAGCAGCTAAGGCTAAAGTGGGTCAGAGGGGCGAACAGCTCAAGGTATCTGACATAGAATCAAAGGTTATTTATAAATAGGGTTAGGAGCAGGATCATACAAGGAATAGAAAAGGTTGTGTTGGTTTGTGGGTTTTCGAATGTCTTCGTCAAGGAGAGAGGTCCAGTAGTCATGTCGTGTCTCAAGTTTGTCTATCTGTCTGTCACGGGAGAGTCTTCCAGTACAGATTCAGCGCAGGGATGTCTAACTGGGCATGGAGAGACTCGCTTGTGGCGAAGTCTTCCCATCTGACATCAAGCACCCAGCGCAGGCCTTGTTCTGGACACGCTGCAGTTTAAGTAAGTTTGTTTTGGCTGCAAGAGAGGGCTAGAGGAGAGTAAGTTACCCAGAGGGCGTATTAGGGATTTATAGAGGTGTAGTTTGGTGCGTTGGGAGGCATGTTTGGCTTGTAGAGGCCCGCAAGGGCCTTACTAGCTACTGCATGTTTTGAGTGAATGTGTCTGTGTAAGAAAAGAAGGTAGTCAAGATTAATGCCAAGGACTGTGACAGATTGTGTGATGGGGATGTAGGTGCGGGTGTCAGCTGTTCTGAGCTCGACAGGTAATGGAGGATCACGTTTCCTATAGTTAAAATATGTAATGCTGGATTTAGCTGCATTGGTTTTGATCCCCCATTTTTGTTCCCAGAAGGCAATCCTGTCGACCTCATTCTGTGTTTGTGTGAGAGTGTATCTATATTGGCGTAGTGGTGAGTTGTGTAATGTCGTCTGCATAGGCTAGTGTGATGGAGTTGTGGTATACAGGTGTTGGAATGTCGTTAGTGTATAAAATGTAGAGGGTAGGGGAGAGGACGGACCCCTGGGGTACTCCAGCATTTAGTGTGAAGTAGTCAGAGTAGCAGCCTTGGAATTTGATTCTCATGGTGCGGCCGTCAAGGAAGTTGCAGAGGAGTTTACGAGTAGTGAGAGGCAGGTTAAAGTTAGTGCAGAGTTTGTGTTTGAGCCCTACATGCCAGACAGTGTCAAAAGCTTTTCAACGTTTTTTGCAACCAGGGCTGTCCTGTTTCTTTGTTTTGTGTTTATGTGGATGTAGTTGAGAATGATTTTAATGGCATCCTGTGTAGATCTGTGAGTTCTGAAGCCAAACTGGCCGTTAGAAAGAAGTGAGTTGTGTTCCAGGTATCTGCGAAGACGATGGTTGATGATTTTTTCAAAGATTTTTACCTAATGTTTCGAGGAGGCTGATAGGGCGATAGTTTCTAGGGTCAGAGTGTTCTTTATTGGGTTTGGGAAGGAGGATAGCGGTAGCAGCTTTGAAGAGTGAAGGGAAGTAACCAGAAGCAAGGGAGGCATGAGAGTTTGTGTAGAAGTAATGATAGAGTCAGGAAGGTGTTTTAGGATAATATGATTTAGGCCAGAGGCACCAGGAGCCTTGGGAGGAAGGTGTCTGAGGAGAGTTTTAATGTCTGTGTTGGTGAAAGGAGTGTCGAGTTCTTGGGAGGAAGTAAGGAGTCCAGATGGATGTGGCTGTCTGGTGTTGTTTCGTGTGTGTGTGTAGTGTTCCAGTGTTCTATGTTCTGAATGTGTTGATGGCGTTAGGGTGGGGTGGGTGAGGGTGGAAGATGTTCTCCCAGATGTGTTTGAAGATGTTTGTAGCAGCCTGCAGGGTCTGAGATGTGTGTGTTGTTGTGGGTGATGTGTTTGAATTTGTTGGTGGGTGTGGTACCTCGGATTTTTTTATAAAGTTCCAGAAGTCTTTGGAGTTTTTAATTCCTGTTTGTCTGCTTGTAGTATGAGCTGTGATTTAGCTGCATTGGTTTTGATCCTCCATTTTTGTTCCCAGAAGGCAATCCTGTCGACCTCATTCTGTGTTTTGTGTGAGAGTGTATCTATATTGGCGTGAGTGGTGAGTTGTGTAATGTCGTCTGCATAGGCTAGTGTGATGGATTGTGGTACAGGTGTTGGAATGTCGTTAGTGTATAAAATGTAGAGGGTAGGGAGAGGACGGATCCCTGGGGTACTCCAGCATTTAGTGTGAAGTAGTCAGAGTAGCAGCCTTGAATTTGATTCTCATGGTGCGCGTCAAAGGAAGTTGCAGGAGTTTACGAGTAGTGAGTTGTGGTCTTGGTCTAGACTGTGTAGAATGTTGTTTCTGAGGTAAGTGGATCTAATCGGACTTGATTAAATCTATGTGTTTGTAGAGGAAGCGGTTGTGGGTTTGAAAGAATAACGAGTGGTGTGAGTTGTCTTTGGTATTGCGGAGTTGGCTGCTTGTGTAATGGTGTCTTGGATGAGATCAAGTTGAGTGTCAATGTCAGAGATAGGTTTGTTGTTGTAGTCATAGGTGAGGTTAGTATTATCTATGTGTTGTGAAAGCATCCCAGTCAGCGTTCTTGTAGGAGAAGGAAGGTCTTGCTGGGATGAGGATAGGGTTGGAAGAGATGTGTAAGATGACTGGGATGTGATCAGAGCCTGTAATAGGGCCAGGTGAGATGTAGTGTTGGAAGAGAGAGCTAGCTCGGTTTGCCAGAATGATATCGGGTTTGCCTTTGGCCCATGTGGTTGTAGAAGGTGTTGAAGTCTGGGCCGAGGTGAATTAGGTGTTTATGGTTTGTGAAGTTGAGTAATTGGTGACCAAGTTGGTTGTTACTGGTGTGATGAAAGGCGTTGTGTTTGGCATTCATGTCAGCAAGTAGGTATGTTGGTGTGTTGGTGTAGTTGAAGACTAAGGAAAGGTCGTGTATTTGAGAATAGTGTTTGGGCGAGCATAGGTAGTGAAGAAGATGAAGGGGCCTAGGTGGGTGTGTATTCTGACCGCAAGACAGTGTTGGTGAATAAAAGGATTGGAGAGTTCATGTTTATGTTGGATTTGACAGGATGGCAACCCCATCGTGGGGATCGTAGGGACTGAAGTGCAGTATAACCATAATGACGGATACGTTGAGGGGCTTTGAGGCAGGTACTGTTTAGTAAGACAATATCTGGCCTCTCTGCTTCAAGGAGTTCGGCCAGTAGGTGTCTAATTATAAAGTAAGAACGTACGTTGAACTGAATCACCTTAAACATGATTTAATGGTTTCGTCTTAGCAATGTTAATGTCAGGGAGGAGTTTAGGTTAAAGCCTGCGATAGGGGTGCCATCGGTGGATGTGGGTGTTACGGACCCGCTTCCTGGAGGAGGAAGAGATGGATCTGCTTTTATGTGCTTTGGTCTGTCTGTCAGACCAATGAAACACCCTGCACCCGACGCCCAGCGAGTCCTTTCCCAAACCCAGCCACCTAACAACAAGTTAGAGAGCACTGTAACCACCCTGCTCTCTCGACTCTGCCCTCACCGAGCCCGCTCACCTGACGCCAAGCCAGTCATGATCCAGCCACATATCAACGAACCAGCGAGCACTGCACACACCCTGGTCTTCGATTCTGCCATCTTTCATCGCCTCACAACGCTACGCAGCTGGGTTTAGCCCTGGCTCTTTATCTCCGACTCAAGATCTTCCTCTCATCAGGTATTCTTCGTCTGTCCTCTCTTCACATTCGCCCTCCCGAGGGTTCTTACCTGAGAGTATTACCTGACCTGACCTGTGTGTTAGTGTGACTTTGTAAATGGTCCAAGTCGGGCGAAACGTCGTCGTAAGCTCCTCTTTTTATATGTGCGGGTTGTGTGTATTGTTCCAGTCACGGTATTGTGCCTTTTTTGTTATTTATGACAGAGTCATGCATCGTATATGATGTATTAAATCCAAGGCACAGATCTAGTATGCCTCCATATATGTGAGTGGGCTCAGTAGTGCCTACAATACGAACATTATCATGCTCATTTAGAAATTTCACTAGTTTAGTTCCATTGGTGTTTGTTATAGACCCACCAATATTCTTATGTCTGGCATTAAAGTCTCCAAGTATGAGGTAGGTTCACTATTGATACGATCTGGTAAAGCATCAGGTCGAAGCTGGTTTGCTGGGGCATAAAGATTAAAAATGTTTATGGAAAAATCGCCTGCGTATCTCTGACACCATGATACTTATGCAACATTTGGTATCTTTATTGAGGAAACGTTTGCACACAGTGGCTTCATCAGTCCATACAAAGGAGAATCGTGAAGAACAGGAGGAGTGTGAGGTTGTCAGGCCTCAATCTTGAGACGATGATGTCAGTCCATCAATCTTGAATAGAATAACAGCATATGAGCAGAGGAGTTTATATACTGTTGACAGGAGAGGTGCAGCAGTTGTAGGAGGTGTCACATTTGTTCAATGTGGAAGTAGGTCGTCCCAAGGAATAGGCAAGCGAAGAAATCCTGTATTAAGATACCAAGATGTTGCAGTGTCAGACAACCTCACACTCCTCCTGTTCTTCACGATTCTCCTTTGTATGGACTGATGAAGCCACTGTGTGGCGAAACGTTTCCTCAATAAAGATACCCAAGTGTTGCATATGTGTCTAATTTACCAACTCGTCGGTTCTCTGAACCATTCATTCACATCCTGTCTGACACTGCAACATCTTGGTATCTTAATACAGGGATTTCTTCGCTTGCCTATTCCTTGGGCACGACCTACTTCCCCATTGAACAAATGTGACACCTCCTACAACTGCTGCACCTCTCCTGTCACAGTATATAAGTCCTCTGCTCATATGTTGTTATTCTATTCAAGATTGATGGACTGACAACATCGTCTCAAGATTGAGAGCCTGACAACCTCACACTCCTCCTGTTCTTCACGATTCTCCTTTGTATGGACTGATGAAGCCACTGTGTGGCGAAACGTTTCCTCAATAAAGATACCCAAGTGTTGCATATGTGTCTAATTTACCAACTCGTCGGTTCTCTGAACCATTCATTCACACCATGATACTGCATGTTTACTCGACTCTGCAGGGTAAGGAGTAAATGTGGCAAGTTCTTTCTGACATACATCACACAACAGTTGGTTGACCTTAAGTTATAAGCTGCATATCCAGACAACTTCTTTCAGTCTACATTCCTGCAAACAGATGACATCAATATTCTTGGTTGCACTAATATGATGTAAGTCAGGCAACCGCCTAATAGAAGCAATGTTCCATGAAAAATTTGTAATCTATCCATTGTAGTGGAGTTATTACAATCTCTTGTTCATAAGATGGTAAGACTATTATACTTTGCCTACAGTGTGCAGACACTTAAGAGCAAATAGCATAGTTTGTACATGCTTATCTTCAGAACCTTTATTTCTAAGCATTTTCCGGCAAATTGGCAGCAAGTTCCAAGGCAACTTTTGAAGCCAAGAGTCATTGGCTTCTTTCTTACAAATGGCTTGAAATTGAACCGAGATTGTTGATGCACTTTTGACATCATCAACGCACTCAGGAGCATCATCTTGACTACTATATTTATTAAACTTGTCAGCATCTGTTCAACATGCTCAATTTTTCCTGCAAGTTTGTTATAATTTGAGGAAGGTCAGGCAAATCAAATGCCTCTCCAGGAAGGCTCACCTGACTTAGTTCTTTCTGTAACACCTATAACCTAAAGGTACTTTGGTTAAACAGTGCTCTTTGTTGATGCCTGTGACATGACTACCTCATCCTTCATTGCGGGTGGTCCTGTGCATCTGACTCATCTCCAGCTCCAGGAGGTTACATGTGTTGCGTCCGTCTGACTGTTGGAGATGTGTGATGGGAGGGAGTGACATGCTTACCCAAAAATTCAGGTGGAGGCATGGGTATGGTTGGTAAACTATCAGTAGTTCCACATGTGCTAGCAGGGTTAGCTAGCTCCACAATTGGTGTGTGATGGCACTCTGGTATCACCAGAATCATTTGCAGGAGGTTGGACTCGTCCACACTTTGCAGAGGTTCAGTCTCAGATCTGGTTGGTAGACTGGATGGCCTCGTCCTCAAATGGCATTAAAGGACTGTTGTCATTTTTACGTCGAAGGTTGTTTGGTTCCTGACTGCAGTCCTTATGGGAAACTGTAACCCTTCTTCTTTACAGTTAATACACTTATACTTTTGGCTGTCAAGCCTACTGTGCATTCTCTAGTGGAATTTTTCCCAGCACACTTACCCACCAAGAATGTAGTATTCCACAGGCTACGCCACAGGCCATAGTGTTGGCATTTGTAACACCTACGTTGAGGGTAGGTACACGTCGATGGGTAGGAAAGAGGCCAGGCACCCAGATATTTCGGGGGAGGGCACAGGGCCTACCCAACTGGCAATAATTTGGGATTTTCCTTTAAGTCTCTTGGGCTTGACGATATGCTCGCTTAGAGTCAAATGGGATGGTTCCATGTCGAGAGGTTATCCAAATATTATGATACTGACCCCTTTTTTAAAGTGATACGTGTCTGATGGAGGGCGAAGCAGCTAATATCCCCATAGGTTGTGTTAAGTAGATCGCTGATCAGTTCTTTGTTCTGTTCCACAAACACAAAGTTGTGTGAGTTTTTCCAAAGTGGATTCTCGCCTTTGGATGTGCATTTACTGCTGCCATTAGCCATGACACCTACCCTGCAGCAGGGTGTTGTCAGGGAAGTTCAGCGTAACAGTCTTCCTTAGAAGAAAGGCTTTTTGCACCCTGTGTGCACCATGGACGTCTAGGTTCACATTGCCTACGAGTCAAGTGAGCCTGACTACGTCATAAATTAGACAATGCAACAGTTGGGTATCTTTTGAGGAAACGTTTCGCCACACAGTGGTTCATCAGTCCAATACAAAGTAGAAGGTATTGTATTGGACTGATGAAGCCACTGTGTGGCGAAACGTTTCCTCAATAAAGATACCCAACTGTTGCATATGTGTCTAATTTATAACTTGTCGGTTCTCTGAACCATTCATCTACATCCTGACTACGTCGGCGCTCTAGCCCTTTCTCAATTTTCCTTCTTTTTTTACTTATAAAGATCTGGAATCTATCATCATTGTCATCACCTGCAGAAATATATTTGTCTGTGACAGTTGCCATGTTTGCCGGTGATGATAGCTCATGTAAGACTCACAGTATTAATAATATGGTACAATAATGGATTGTACAGACAAGGTCTTACACATATATAACAAAAAAGGCACAATACCGTGACTGGAACAATACACACACAACCCGCAAATATAAAAGGAGAGGAGTGTTAGGCTTGCCGACACTAATAATGCTCTTTTCTGTCATGTCAGAGATCACAGTCATCCTATTGATTGGTCTTCTGCTAAAACTGTCAACCCTACGTCCAACTTTCACAGTCGCCGTCTGGTTGAATCCTCCCTTATACACAACTTTCCCTGTATGAATCTTAGTCCTGGCTTTGTCTCTGTAGATGCTTTCCTCTCCCCTTACATTGTTAAATGCTCCAAACTTCAGAACACCCGAGACTTAACCTGATTCCTTCCCTTCTTTCTCTTCCCCTTCTCCTCTTTCTCCTTTCTCCTTTGGGTTCTCTTTCTTTTCTTTTCTTTTGCCTTGTATTTGTCCTCTATATTATTTATTTTATTTTCCCCTGTGTTCTTGTTCTTACCCTTGGGGCCGCCAGGTCTTTGCACTGCTCCTTTCCTAGTTTATGACTGACTCCACTACTACTACCACTACCACTACCACTACCACTACCACTACCACTACAACCTCCATTACCCCACCACTTTCTTGTGCCCTCCCCTGTCTGCCTGCCTATAAATACCCCTTCCACCTGTCCTTCGTGTTAGTGTGACTTTGTAAATGGTCCAAGTCGGACCGAAACGTCGTCGTAAGGACTTTAAAGCTAGGTGGCAGGGTGTTGCTTTGTCTTCAGTTCTGTAGCGCCCCAGGAGGCATCAACTGGCTTTACACACAATTTATAGATGTATTAAATTGTAGCAGGGAGGCGGTGAGAGAAAGCAGAACACTGCAATTGATTTGCTGAGGAAAGGGCAGGAGGGGGGTTGTCAGTGTGTGGCACTCGGGGGGTGGGCAGCGGTGGGTGCGTTGCTAGGTGTTGGATGTGGAATGAGCTAGCCTCGGTTCTTAACACCTTTACTCCACCTCAACGGATCGAAGAGTAAAACGGGAGAGTTTAGCTAGCTGTGAAGGCAGGAACACTCATTCCATCGTAATATAATAACCACTACCAGCACACTGGCACCTTCTGGCTACCCACCTTTCTCAGCCAGCCACATTAGGCTTACGTTGGTGCTGGTCACACACTCCTGGTTCAGCGATGAAGAAAGATTGAAGACCTAAAATTACATTCACTTGTAAGACGAAGAATGAGGGGAGACATGATCGAGGTATACAAGTGGAAAATGGGTATTAACAAAGGGGATATAAATAAGGTCTTGAGGATATCTCTCCAAGAGAGAACCCGCAATAATGGATACAAATTAGATAAGTTTAGATTTAGAAAGGATATAGGAAAGTATTGGTTTGGAAATAGGGTAGTTGATGAGTGGAACAGTCTGCCTAGTAGAGTTATTGAAGCAAGGACCTTGGGTAGTTTCAAATTTAGGTTGGATAAATTCATGAGTGAGAGGGGTTGGATTTGAGTGGGAATTGCACATGAGTAAATAGAATTATCAAAGCTTATTTCTTGGGTAGCATTGAAGACTGGGTTGAACAAATGTAAAGTAGTAAAGTAAAGTAAATTTTATTTCGTTGCAGATTGCAGATTACATAGGTATTGGTAGTTACAATGTAAATTGAGTGCAAGGAGAGCCACTGACATGCCATGACATTAGGGGCAGCTAATTCTAGTAACTTAAAAACTATGTACTTAATATTAGAGAAATTTATTGAGTTTATTCTAGTTAAAAATTGTTTTCAAAATTACAATATGATGAAATTTTACTGTTTAAATTATTATATAATGATATTAGATTGTTACAGGTGTTAAGATTCTTGAATGATAATATGGAATTGAGATTATCTTAAGGAAGATAACATTGAGCATTTTTGACATTAACTTATAATATGAGTATTTAGTTTTGATTGAGTAGGGGGTAACATAATAGTAACATATTATTAAAAATTGATATTATCGTATAGGAAAGTAATAATGAGACATTAATAATATCCCAGTAATTAATTTTTACAGAGGCCCAGAAGAAGATAAATTATGTAATATCACAGTCACTAGCGAAATGATTATGAAACAGCTGGATTGACTGAAACAAAATAAATCGCCGGGTCCTGATGAGCTTTTTGCAAGGGTTCTTAAGGAATGCAAAATGGAACTCTGTGAACCAATATCTAACATTTTTAATTTATCTCTTCAAACAGGTGTAGTGTCTGATATGTGGAAGATGGCTAATGTAATTCCTATTTTTAAAGCAGGGGACAAGTCACTACCGTCAAACTACCGCCCAATAAGCCTGACCTCAATTGTAGGCAAATTACTAGAGTCAATTATAGCTGATATTATTAGAAGCCATCTAGATAACCATAATTTGATTAATGATACCCAGCATGGATTCACGAGGGGCCGTTCCTGCCTATCTAATTTATTAACCTTCTTCAGTAAAGCTTTTGAGGCTGTTGATCACGATAAAGAATTCGATATTGTTTATTTAGACTTTAGTAAGGCTTTTGATAGAGTACCGCACCAGAGACTGTTAAAGAAAGTGGCAGCTCATGGCATTGGGGAAAAGTGCTGTCATGGATCGAGTCATGGCTCACCAATAGGAAGCAGAGAGTGTGCATGAATGGGGTTAAATCCGAATGGGGACTTGTAACAAGTGGTGTTCCACAGGATCAGTCTTAGGCCCATTGTTATTTATAATATATATCAATGACCTTGATGAGGGAATTACTAGTGATATGAGCAAATTCGCCGACGACACGAAGATAGGTAGGATAATTGATTCAAACATAGATGTCATAGAACTTCAGGAAGATTTAGACAAACTTAATTCGTGGTCAGAAAAGTGGCAGATGCAGTTCAATGTAGATAAATGCAAGGTTCTGAAGCTCGGGAGTGTCCATAACCCAAGCACTTATAAGTTAAATAACGTAGAACTTAGCCATACAGATTGCGAGAAGGACTTGGGGGTGATGGTAAGCAGCAACCTTAAACCAAGACAGCAATGCCTAAGCGTACGTAATAAGGCAAATAGATTACTGGGATTTATATCAAGAAGTGTTAGCAACAGAAGTCCAGAGGTTATATTACAGCTTTATACATCATTAGTAAGGCCTCACCTAGATTACGAGCTCAGTTCTGGTCTCCATATTACAGAATGGACATAAATTGTTAGAAAACATTCAGCGTAGAATGACTAAATTAATACATAGCATTAGAAATCTTCCTTACGAAGAAAGATTGAAGACCCTAAAATTACATTCACTTGTAAGACGTAGAATGAGGGGAGACATGATCGAGGTATACAAGTGGAAAATGGGTATTAACAAAGGGGATATAAATAAGGTCTTGAGGATATCTCTCCAAGAGAGAACCCGCAATAATGGATTCAAGTTAGATAAGTTTAGATTTAGAAAGGATATAGGAAAGTATTGGTTTGGAAATAGGGTAGTTGATGAGTGGAACAGTCTGCCTAGTAGGGTTATTGAAGCTAGGACCTTGGGTAGTTTCAAATTTAGGTTGGATAAATTCATGAGTGAGAGGGGTTGGATTTGAGTGGGACTCGCGCATGAGTGGGTAGAATTGTCAAAGCTTATTTCTTGGGTAGCATTGAAAATTGGGTTGAGCAAATATTCTGTTAGTGGGACGGATTGTGAAGGACCTGCCTAGTATGGGCCAACAGGCCTGCTGCAGTGTTCCTCCTTTCTTATGTTCTTATGTTCTTATGATCATTTAGTTTTGGGTGAGTAGGTGGTTTTTGAGTTGAGTCTTAAATTGATTTTCAGACAAGATTATCTTAATATTTACTACCTGGAGTCTACCTGGAGAGAATTCCAGGGGTCAACGCCCCCGCGGCCGGGTCTGTGACCAGGCCTCCTGTTGGACCAGAGCCTGATCAACCAGCCTGTTACTGCTGGCCGCACGCAGTCCAACGTACGAACCACAGCCCGGCTGATCAGTTACCGACTTGAGGTGCCTGCCCAGTGCCTGCTTGAAGACAGCCAGGGGCTTGTTGGTAATCCCCCTGATGTATGCTGGGAGGCAGTTGAACAATCTTGGGCCCCTCACACTTATTGTGTTGTCCCTCAACGTGCTAGTGGCACCCCTGCTCTTCATTGGGAGGATATTACATCGCCTGCCGAGTCTTTTGCTTTAGTAGGGAGTGATTTTTGTGTGAAAGTTTGGTACTAAGCCCTCGAGAATTTTCCATGTGTATATAATAATGTATCTCTCCCGCCTGCGTTCTAGAGAGTACAGGTTTAGGAACTTCAAGCGTTCCCAGTAGTTGAGGTGGTTTATCGCACTTATGCGTGCGGTGAAGGTTCTCTGCACATTTTCAAGGTCAGCAATTTCACCCGCCTTGAAAGGTGCAGTTAGTGTGCAGCAATATTCCAGCCTAGATAGAACAAGCGATCTGTAAAGTGTCAACATGGGCTTGGCATCCCTGGTTTTGAAGGTTCTCATTATCCATCCTGTCATTTTTCGAGCAGATGCAATTGCTACATTGTTATGGTCCTTGAAGGTGAGATCCTCTGACATGATCACTCCCAGGTCTTTGACATTAGT
The DNA here is from genome assembly GCA_009830355.1 of Cherax destructor. NCBI lineage: Eukaryota > Metazoa > Arthropoda > Malacostraca > Decapoda > Parastacidae > Cherax > Cherax destructor. Next base: position 8,929 of record WNWK01021675.1, on the reverse strand, counting down.
TTTTCGCTCTATTGTGTGGTTGGAATTAGTTTTGTACTCCGATGAGATATTAATTTCTTCATGTTTTCCGTATCTGAATAATTGAAATTTCTCATCATTGAACTTCATATTGTTTTCTGCAGCCCATTTAAAGATTTGGTTTATGTCTGCTTGGAGTCTTGCAGTGTCTTCAACAGTGGACACTGTCATACAGATTCGGGTGTCATCTGCAAAGGAAGACACAGCACTGTGGCTTATATCCCTGTCAATGTCTGATATGAGGATGAGGAATAGGATGGGAGCAAGTACTGTGCCTTGTGGAACAGAGCTTTTCACAGTAGCTGCCTCAGACTTTACTCTGTTGACTACTACTCTTTGTGTTCTACATGTTAGGAAATTATAGAGCCATCTACCAACTTTTCCTGTTATTCCTTTATTACGCATTTTGTGTGCTATTACACCATGGTCACACTTGTCAAAGGCTTTTGCAAAATCTGTGTATATAACATATGCATTCTGTTTATCTTCTAGAGCATCCAGGACCTTGTCGTAGTGGTCTAGTAGTTGCGACAGACAGGAGCGGCCTGCTCTAAACCCATGCTGTCCTGGGTTGTGCAATTGATGGGTATCAAGATGGGTGGCGATCTTGCTTCTTAGAACCCTTTCAAAGATTTTTATGATATGGGACGTTAGCGCAATTGGTCTGTAGTTCTTTGCTATAACTTTACTGCCCCCTTTGTGGAGCGGGGCTATGTCTGTTGTTTTTAGTAGCTGCGGGACGATCCCAGTGTCCATGCTCCCTTTCCATAGGATGTTAAAAGCATGTGATAGGGGCTTCTTGCAGTTCTTGATGAACACGGAGTTCCATGAGTCTGGGCCTGGAGCAGAGTGCATGTTTGCAATGTTCCTCCATTTTAGGTGCCTGAGGTTGAAATCTCCCAGTAGCAAGATGTTGGGGGCAGGAGCTGGAAGATTTTCCAGACAGTGGTCAATTTTCAGAAGCTGTTCCTGGAATTGTTGGGACGTTGCATCTATAGATGTATAGGGAGCACCTCTCTCTTTCTAGTTTGCATCTTCTCCTCCTTTTCCTTAAGGGAATTTGCCTTGAGCAAACCTCAAGTCCCACAGAGTTAATTTGTTCTAGACATAGGTTGGGATCCGTGATGCTTAGACAATCTTCCCAGTTTATATCATTTAGGACTTGGTTTACTTGGTCCCACCTTATGTTTTTGTTATTGAAGTTGAATTTGGAGAAAGCTTCCTCACGGCTGATCACATTTTGTTGATCTGGGGCTCCCCGCATGCATGTCTGGACCTCTATTATGTTGTGATCTGAGTATATTGTTTTTGATATGATGACATTTCGTATCAGATCATCATTGTTGGTGAAGATGAGGTCCAGCGTATTCTCTAATCTTGTGGGCTCTACTATTTGCTGGTTTAAGGTGAACTTGGTGCAGAGATTTAAAAGTTCATGCATGCGTGTATTTTCATCTGAGCTGCCTCCTGGTGTTATCTCTGCTACCACATTGTTTGCAATGTTCCTCCATTTAGGTGCCTGAGGTTGAAATCCCCAGTAGCAAGATGTTGGGGCAGGAGCTGGAAGATTTTCCAGACAGTGGTCAATTTTCAGAAGCTGTTCCTGGAATTGTTGGGACGTTGCATCCGGGGGCTTGTAGACAACCACGATGACCAGGTTTTGATTCTCGACCTTTATTGCTAATACTTCAACTACATCATTTCAGGCATTTAGTAGTTCTGAATATATAAGTGACTCTGTGATATACAGGCCAACCCCCCTTTTTTTGCCTGTTCACTCTGTCACACCTGTATAGGTTGTAGCCCGGGATCCATATTTCATTGTCCAAGTGATCTCTTATGTGGGTCTCTGTGAAAGCCGCAAACAGCATTTGACTCTGTAAGCAGTCCACGAATGTAAGGTACCTTGTTGTTTGTTGCTGGCTTTAGACCCTCTATATTAGCAAAGATGAATTTAGTTGGATTTGGATTGGTGGTATTGGTGGTATGGGGGGGTCTTTTTTTCCTGGCTCTAATATCTTGTAATGGAGTGGAAGCCACTGACTGTGATTCCACTCCAGAAATGATTGCAGTTGGTGTACAATTTCTGTCATTTCCTGCCAGCTTTTTTTCCTTCCTGGCACTAAAAAACCTCTCTCTCCGGAGTGGCTGTGGCTACCCTGATTTTGCCATGGTCTGGATGTTCTGTGTCGCCTCGTACCCTTTAGGTGGTATGCCTGGCAATATAAGTTATAGCACTGTCTTTCCTGAATTGATGTGTGGCACATTTCAGGGTGGAAAAACTTACAGGACGGGAGGTTGCATTTGCCTGTTTTCATATGGGAACGGCATTTTCTGGGGTGATCATAATTGCATGTCCCATCTGATTTCCCAGATTTTCTATGCCTGCAGATACCAAGTGCATAATATTCACATAGGCCTAGTTTCCGTTTGCCCTGGTTTTTTGTGACTGTGTTCCTCATTGGTGGGTGTGTTCCTGTCTCATGTCTGTCTTCGTTACTATTGCTAACAATGGAGCCTTCAACTGTTTCCGGTAATTTATCTTCAGTATTTCCCTGGGCATCCCCTTGTTTACTATCTACCGTGTTATTGCTAGTTTGTAACACTGTTTTGTGTGTGTCCTTATCTACACCTGTTTCCCCATCATTTATTTCACTAGAGCTACTGTCCCTCTTCAGGTCACCATCATTTATTTCAACATCTGTACCAGGGGCGGTAGCACCATCTGGCCCTGATTTTTTACTTTCCCAACTGTTATAGAAAGCTGTCATGTTTTTTATGAAGTCCGATTTGGTGTTGTCATCTTTTAATATCGATGTGATTTTATTCCACAGTTCGGTCTCATTTGGACATACCCAAAAACACTTCCCTTGTTTAATATCTCAGGTAGTAGAGTCTTGAATGCCTACACAAGGGGCGTGGCAGCATTTACCACAAAAGTTGCATGTAATCCATGCAGAGGAACGTTTGCTTGTTAGGTTGCATATTACACAGGGTTTCATGATTGATTTTGTTGGTTGCTTTACTGTATATTCTACTAATAGGTTCCCTGAAGTGGTGATCCATCTATTTGTATCGTATCTATTTTATTTGCATGTGTAAGTGTTTGGACAATCTTACCTCGTAAAAGTTATTCTTACTGTTATTGTTTGGGTGTTTGATAAGGTCCCCTAAAACTCCGTCCGCTTATTGAATCCGGACTCGGATACCAGTTTTGAATCCAGTCAATGGTTCCCTTATTTCTTGGATCTGACGAGATCCAGTGTCACTTATTTAATGAATCCTGTAGGGGTTGTCTGGGTTACGCGAGACAGATCACTGGAAGATGATTAAACAGAGTAATAATGATCGGTATGGTACAAAAGTATAACTTGCGTGTTGGATATAAAAACCGGTCCTTCTGGCAGCTCCTACTGTACGGCGGTCGTACCTCTGGCACCCTGGTTTACCTCTGGCACCCTGTTTACTTCTGGCACCCTGGTAAACCTCACCCCGCTTTAACACCTGGGTTTCCGTGCACTTATGGTTCACTCTACTGGGTTTAGTTTTTTTTTTTTCCTTCACCACAACACTGCTGGTTTTTTCTATGGTGACTGGAAGTTATACGGACTTATGTTACTGAAATCGTTCACTGACAACTCACAACTCGACACTGTTTATCGTATTTTTCAGCTGGACAAATTACGTATTTCCTCAGGATTGTGCCCCTTTTCGTATTTCATAGATTTTTATATCAATGTAATCACTAGATTTTGGTCAGGTATACTAACAGTTTAAAATTATCAATACACGGACTTGCGTGGTAAGGACCCGTCGGCCGCTGGCAACTGATTTCAAACACGAAACTCGTTAGGCCTACACTTCCGCCTTTGTTTTCACTTTAACATCTATTAACTTGTCTGTATACTACGGCACCACTGATATATTCACTATACAGATCTATCTTCACCCTATTTTCAGGGAGACTTTCCTTCCTCTGACAAATAAACGTTCTGTTTTGTTATTTCACACGGCACTTAAGTTCCCCTCTGGCTTTATGGCACTATGTTCTGGCACACTAATTCCCTTGTTTTTGACTCTGTATAACTGTTTTCTGCCTGGTTTGTTGCGAGCACTGGAGGGATGTACCTTATAAGATCACTGACCCGTTTGTTTTTTGACACTGGGGCTCAACGATCCTTCATAACGGAGACTCTAGTGGCTAAGTTGAAGTTGAAGTCCGAGGGTAAGGCTGACATGAAGGTGGAAGGGTTGGGTGGGACATTTCCTCACAGATCTTATCCTGTTGTAGATGTCGCAGTTAGATTGGGCGGGCATCGCAGGAATATCTCAGCCTTGATAGTGAAGAGGCTGCCCGATATCATTACCACCAAGGGCTTAGCCGCGGCAGTCAAACGTTTGAGGGAGTTGGGTGTGAAGTTAGCGGAACCGGAAATTACCACTGACAACGTCAGCGACATGGGAATTTTGGTAGGAGGGGATTACGTAGACGAATTCGTGTCCACAAGAAAGGTCGTCAAGGAAGGTATCGGCCTGTACAGGACTCCAGCAGGGTATATTATAGGAGGCAGGGTACCGGCCCATTTCCCTGCGATGCCTGGGAAGGGGGGCTCTGGCACCACAGCAACCGAGGCTGTGCTAGTGATGCGGATCGGACTACATGAGGGTCTATCGGAAACCCAAGTCAGCATAGTCAACGGTGAACCAGTCCATAAACTGTGGGACCTGGATGTAGTAGGGATTAAGGGTGATCAACCACCCCCCCGAACACGAAGAAACTTATCAGGATTATTTGAGCCATATCCAGTTCAAGGACGGCCAGTACTGGGTGAGACTACCTTGGAAACCGGTGCATCCTACGTTACCCACTAACTTTAAGAAGGCACGAGGTCAGTTGAACTCCCTGGTGAACAGCCTGACCAAGAAGGGTCTGGTAGGGAAGTACGATGACATTATTAAAGAACAGTTGGCCCTGGGGTTCATAGAGAAGGTACCACATGCCAGTCCAGGAGAAAATACCCATTATCTCCCGCACATGGCAGTTACCAAGGAGTCAGTAACCACTCCTATCAGAGTAATCTTCAATTGCAGCTCATAGGCGAGTCCCCGAGAGCCCTCATTGAACGACTGTCTGTTCACAGGGCCATTTCTGACTCAGAAATTAGCCAACGTGTTGTTAAAGTTTAGGACAGAACATTATGCTTATGCAGCGGATATTAGTAAAGCCTTCCTACGAATTGGGTTGCATCCACAAGACAGGGATTACACTAGGTTCTTGTGGGCGGCGAACAGCGAGGTACCTGAGCAGGGGTACGAAACTTACAGATTTAAGGCAGTGTTGTTTGGTGCCACGAGCTCACCGTTCTTACTGCAGGCTACTATAGATTATCACCTGGCAAATTGTAACAGCCCCCTCAAAGAACTATTGAAGACTTTATTTTATGAGGAAAATATACAAGGCACCACTTCTGATGAGGGGGAGTTGATGGACATCTACCAGGAGTCCAACGGGGAGATGCTCTCGGCTAACATGCCACTGAGGGAATGGGTAACGAACAATTCTGCATTGCGAGACAGGGTAGAACATGATTACACGGGTTATACGGTGCCTGAGGTAACCTCAGTATTGGGGCTGGAATGGGAAATCGGGGAAGACAGACTTAGGGTGAAAAGGAAACCCGACGGGGACTGGAAGCTGACCAGAAGGTCCCTGTTAAGTAAAGTCCAGACCGCCTTTGACCTACTGGGTATGTTGACACCCATTACTATTCGTGGGAGAATGCTAGTACAGCAGACCTGGGAGCTGAACCTGGGTTGGGACGACACACTGCCAGAAACCATCTGTCAGGAGTGGGATCTAGTTAGCAAAGATTTAGTAGAGCTACACGATTTTGCATTTCCTAGGTCCCTCGGGTGTACCGGACAAGATTATGACCTGCATGTCTTCTGTGATGCCTCTTCCCGGGCCTATGGGGCCGTAGCATACTTGGTGGCTGGGAGCCAGGTTAATCTGGCCACCAGCCGGGCACGGGTGACACCCCTAAAAGAGTGCTCAATACCAAAGCTAGAGCTCACAGCGATGTTGCTGGGAGCAAGACTGGGAAAGTACGTAAAGGAGGTGTTAAGTAACCTGAAGGTGATCCACACATATATATGGACAGACTCGGAGGTAGCCTTACAGTGGGTACAGAACGACAGGTCCAAACTCCCCTATGTCAGGAATCGGGTGAAGGAGATACGGGAGCTACAGACAGCATCCACTATTTTACATGTACCTACCGATAAAAATCCGGCTGACCTGATTAGCAGAGGGGTGACACACAAAAAAAATGAGTAAAAGCGAGATTTGGTACAAAGGCCCGGACTGGTTACCAGAACAGAAATTCGGTGAGACAACCAGCAGCATAGTGCATTTCGTGGGGGAGTCAGGCACTGACCTACTAGACCCCAAACGTTACTCCTCGTGGAGGAAGCTAATGGGAGTCACAGAAATGGTGTTTCGATTTGTGAGAAAGCTGACTGACAAGGTAAATAGAGGCCGACAGTTGTCGCTTGTGGGTCCCAGAGAGTACTGGATACAGCAGTACCAGAAGGAGAGGTTTTCAGGAGTTCTGGAGGTACTGGCTGCCGGGCAGCCAGACACGGCATCAGGTCTTGCACCAGACTGCGACTCAGGGAGCGGTAAACTGGTCCACTCATTGGGATTGTTCTTGGATCATGCTGGTCTGATAAGATGCAGGGGAAGACTACACAACGCTGAGCTCAGTTATGGGACCAAACATCCCGTGTTACTGGGAAAGGATGGGTGGTTGTCAGAGTTGGTGATACTTGATGCTCATCAGAGAACCATGCATGGAGGGTTTGGAGATACACTCACCTGTCTTTGTCAGAATTACTGGGTGCTGAAGGGCCGAGCCGCAGTCAAAAGGGTGATAAGGAACTGCACGGTCTGTCGGCGGTATGATGGGAGGACTCTATCCTACCCTGGACCACCACCACTGCCTCAGGAACGGGTGCAGAGTGACAGACCCTTTGAGACTGTGGGAATAGATTACACAGGGGCTATCATACTGACAAACCCGGGAGGGGAGAGGGTAGACCCACAGAAGGTATATATCTGTCTGTTTACTTGTGCAACTACCCGAGCCGTACATTTGGAGCTGGCGGAAGATATGTCTACCGAGACTTTCGTGAAGTTGTTCAGGAGATTTACAGCTCGGTTCTCTTGTCCACGATTGATTATATCAGACAATGGCACAAGCTTCAAAGCGGCCAGCCAAGTCCTTAAGAATCTTTTGGACAACGGAGAGGTACGAGAATACCTGAAGAAGATAGAGTGTGAGTGGAAGTTCATAATTCCCAGAGCACCCTGGCAAGGGGGCTTCTACGAACGTATGGTGGGTACGGTTAAAAGGTGTCTCCGCAAAGTCTTACACAGCAAGAGGGTGACCACTGATGAGTTGCGAACGATTTTGGCCGAGATAGAAGCGAGAGTCAATAATAGACCCCTAACCTATGTGCAAAATGGTATTGACGAGCAGGAAGCTCTCACCCCCAATCACATATTTGGGAGGAGGATCGAGCCCTTCCCTGCAATCTTGAGCCAGTCTTCTAGGGAGCAGGACTATTGTAGGCCGGAAGGACCCCCCATCAATGAGGAACTACACAAGAGTCACAATAAGTTAGTGAAGGTTCTAGACAAATGGAACCAGGTGTGGCGTAATGATTATTTGACAGCTATGCGAGAACATTTTTATGGGGCTGACCCTGAGGGAAACAAGGTGACGGTGAGCCAGGGAGACCTGGTGCTAGTTGAAGCTGAGACACCCAGGGCATACTGGCCACTTGGCTTGGTGGTATCAACCCACCCAGATAAGGCTGGACAGCTGAGGATGGTGAAGGTGAGAGTAAATGGTGCTGAGACCATAAGACCCATCAACAAGCTGTTGCCTCTCGAGGTCCACACGGTGAGGCCTGGACAGGAGAAGTTGGACCAAAGTCTACCCAACCAGAGTGTCCAGACAACCCGTCGAACGGCGCTCGAGTAGAGAGCTCACTGGGAGGGCTTGCGGGAGGCGGATTTGATATAGACTTAACTGCTACCTTCGCCGGGGAAAGGATGTGGAAACTTTTGAGTCATGCAAGTTCCACAGGGTAAGTGAGCCGTTAGGAGTCTTAAACATACCATGGATCGGCCCTCGGAGTTTATAAACCCACACACCCAACCAAAACAAGCATACACATTCAAGTTGGCGGAGGTAACAATTGTGTACATTTTAATTGATAGATTTATTCACCTAGGAAAGCCTAGGAAAGTTTGTACAGTTAGTAACTAATATTAGGATTATTGAGGCAACGTTAAATATTAATAATGTAGTTCTAGCACCTTAATATAGGTAGATATAAGCCCCAAATAGACGAACCTTGGGTTATGTTAGCTAGAGAGAACTGGCAGCCCACACTTGAATCTAAGCGGGAGTGATGCTGACTCCTTCTTACAAGATCAGACTTCAAGAAGTGAACAAACGCTGCGAACAGGCAGCAACCCCCACGTGACTCAACATCTGTCCTGGGGGCACGGAAGAGATATCCTGAAGTACTGAGGATATCTCACTCCATCCAGACCCAATACAGTAGGACCTTACCTCTTTTCTTATCAGTATCTGGCCAGTTTTCTGGGGGAAACGTGTGTAGGTTTTGTTGTGGGTCTCTCGTGCGGTTGGACGCAAATTAACAGGTACCAGCATCCCATTGTTGAGTAAAAGTCTGGAAGCTAGTGTCTCATACTGTTTAGATATTGCTTCACATGGTGTTTGGAAGGGGTTATAGCTTAGGAAGATTAGGAGCCACATGTCCACTCCATCAAGTAAGTTAAACCCTTTCATAATAGTGCATGAATTGGGGAATTCTT
>WNWK01021674.1:0-33747 GCA_009830355.1 Cherax destructor | reverse complement strand
TGTTATTATCCCCTTTTTAAGGGGGGCTAGGATATTGGTCCATATAGGTAATTAGGTTGCACTTTCTCAGTAAGCCTGGTTGGTTTTTTTTGCTGGTATGAGAAGTGTGTTGTTCATATTGTTGATGACTATAGCCCAGTCAACCGTCTCTAGCTCTGCTGTGAAGTTATTTATTGATGCCTGGTCATGGAGTCTAAATGAAACTTTGGTGTATTCTAGGGGAGGTTTACTAATGTTTGTTAAGAGGAAGGTGGGGTAGTGGTCTGTGGTGCTGTCTGTTATTATCCCCAATTTAAGGGAAACTAGGATATTGGTCCATATATGGTCAATTATGGTTGCACTCGTCTCAGTAAGCCTGGTTGGTTTGGTTATTGTTGGTATGAGAAGTGTGTTGTTCATATTGTTGATGAAATCGGTTACTGGCTGGTCATCTGGTTGTCCAAGGTTGATGTTGAAGTCTCCAGCTAAGATAAGGTGGTGTTTGCTCATTTGATTGTTTGTTATTAGCTTTTTTAGTTGATCGCTAAAATTTGGGATGTTTGTATGAGGCATCCAGTAAATGGCCCCGATTGTTATGGGAGTCTTAAGGTTTTGTGCAGTAAAATTAGCAAAAATATATTCTCCATATTCATCATTATAGCAAGTGGTGTCACAACAGGATATTTCATTTGAGTAATAGATTGCAATACCACCCCCAACTTGATGTGGTCTGCAGTTGTGTATTGCTGTGTATCCTGGTAGCGAGTAGATATCTATTGTATCCTGCTTAAGCCAGGTTTCAGTAAGGACAATACATGTGAAGGTTGTCTTTAGGAAACCAAGGAGGGCAAGGTCATCATAGTGTTTGCTTAAGGATAGGACGTTGTAGTTAAGAACTGTTATACTTTTAGTAGTGTTTTGGACAGTGTGGGCTTGTGATGCTGTGTAGTAGAGGCAATTATTTTCCAGTAAATTTTGAATGGGTGTTTGATTAAATAGGTTTAGATCAGGGTCGACGTGATCATTCATCATTTAGGTTAAATAGTAATTTTGTTATATCATGTATAGTGTGGTGAGTTATAGTACTGATGTCCGTAGTAAGGGGATGTTTTGATAAGTATATAACTAATGCACATTGGTCAAATAGAGTATAGTAACATATAAACATAATGGACTTGGTATTGAGTATGCATTAAGCTAGTATGAAATAAAAATTTAGATATAAACTAATAAGATACAATTATTAAAAATAAGGTAGCACCAATGAGTTTGGTATTGGTTATGTATTAAGCTTGAATGAAATAAAGTACAGTAAAATTAAAAAAATTAGATATAAACTATTAAGTTTAAATTTCAAAATTGGGTAGCACCAGTGAGTTTGGTGTTGGTTATTTAATAAGCTAGAATGTAATTAGGTAAACTAGATATTACCTATGATATTAACAAGATAATAAGTTAGTTATAAGATAGTTATAGAGTAAAGTAGCACCAGACTGTTACTTGTAATTGCACTAGATAATAGTTGCAATAGATATAAAGGTATAATACAGGTTTATATAAAAGTATAATAAAAAAATATAGAGGGGCAAAGAATGGTATACAGTAGATATTAAAATAAGTAAAATGGGATATTTGCCACAGGTTATTAAAAAGTATAATTGGTTAAGATAGGCCAATGATGTTGTAGCTGTATATGGAAGCTTGGATCTTTGGCAATGGTAGGTTAATAAAAATAAAGGTATAAAATAAGATTGAGCAATGAAGTATAAAAAAATAAAAAAATGGGGTAATAATAATTTTAAAATAAAAATTGGGCAATAAAGCTTGAATAATAAGGGAATTCACATTAGTTTTTCGCTTTATTATGTGGCTGGAATTTATTTTATACTCCGACACAGTTTTAATTTCCTAGAGTTTTCCATAGCGGTGTAATTGAAATTTGTTTTCACTGAATTTATTATTATTTTCTACGGCTCATTTAAAGATTTGGTTGATATCCGCTTGGAGATTTGCAGTGTCTTCGATGGATCACAGTCATGCAAATTCGGGTGGCATCCGCAAATGAAGACGGTGCTGTGGCTTACATATGTTACTATGTATGATAATTGTACTTATGTACTATGTATGATAATTGTACCTATACCAAAATAAACTAACTAAAGTCGAACAATGAGACACAATTTCAATGGTTCTTTTAAATTCCTAGTAGCTGAATAGTATTGCCCCTTTCCCCGGCACACCCTGCCATTATAACCCTCGTCATGTATTAGTCACCACCACATGATAACTTGTAATGAGAAATGGTTCTGCTGAGTCAGTCAGTTTGGGCGGCAGCTGCTGTTGTAACAGAAGTAGCAACAACAGCAGTTTTAACAGCGGTGCTGTATGATCCTTGTGGGTTTAGTGTTTAGTTATGATTATAATAATCATCAAACAGCGGTAGTAGCAGCAGCATCAGTAGCGTTAGCAGCAACATCAACGGTAGCAGTAGCAACGGTAGCAGAAACATCAGCAGTAGCAACAGCAGCGGTAGCAGCAGAAGTATTAGTAGCAACACCAACAATAGCAGTATAACACCTGTGCGGTAGCAGTAGCAACGGCAACGGTAGCAACGGCAGCAACGGCAACGGTAGCAACGGCAACGGTAGCAGTTGCAACGGCAACGGTATCAGTGGCAACGGTAGCAGTAGCAACGGCAACGGTAGCAACGGCAACGGTAGCAACGGCAACGGTAGCAGTAGCAACGGTAGCAGTAGCAACGGCAACGGTAGCAGTAGCAACGGCAACGGTAGCAGTAGCAACGGCAACGGTAGCAGTAGCAACGGCAACGGTAGCAGTAGCAACGGCAACGGTAGCAATAGCAACGGTAGCAGTAACAACGGCAACGGTAGCAGTAGCAACGGCAACGGTAGCAGTAGCAACGGCAACGGTAGCAGTAGCAACGTCAACGGTAGCAGTAGCAACGGCAGCAACGGCAACGGTAGCAGTAGCAACGGCAACGGTAGCAGTAGCAACGGCAGCAGTAGCAACGGTAAGGGTAGCAGTAGCAACAGGACAGTAGAAGGTAGCAGTAGCAACGAAGGACGGCAGCAAGTAGCAGTAGCAACGGTAGCAGTAGCAAGCAACGGTAGCAGTAGCAACGGCAACGGTAGCAGTAGCAACGGCAACGGAGAATAGCAACGGTAGCATATCAACGTAGCAGTCAACGGCAACGGTAGCAGTAGCAACGCAACGGTAGCAGTAACGGCAACGGTAGCAGTAGCAACGGTAGAGTAGGCAGTAGCAACGGCAACGGTAGCAGTAGCAACGCAAGGTAGCAGTAGCAACGTCAACGGTAGCAGTAGCAACAGCAACGGCAACGTAGCAGTAGCAACGAGCAACGAGTAGCAGTAGCAACGGCAACGGTAGCAGTAGCAACGGCAGTAGCGAGTAAAGCAACGCAGGTAGCAGTAGCAACGAGCAACGGTAGCAATAGCAACGGCAACGGTAGCAGTAGCAACGATAGCAACAGCAACGGTAGCAGTAGCAACAGCAACGGTAGCAGTAGCAACAGCAACGGTAGCAGTAGCAACAGCAACGGTAGCAGTAGCAACAGCAACGGTAGCAGTAGCAACGATAGCAACAGCAACGGTAGCAGTAGCAACAGCAACGGTAGCAGTAGCAACAGCAACGGTAGCAGTAGCAACAGCAACGGTAGCCGTAGCAACAGCAACGGTAACAGTAGCAACAGCAACGGTAGCAGTAGCAACAGCAACGGTAGCAATAGCAACAGCAACGGTAGCAGTAGCAACATCAACGGTAGCAGTAGCAACAGCAACGGTAGCAGTAGCAACAGCAACGGTAGCAGTAGCAACAGCAACGGTAGCAGTAGCAACAGCAACGGTAGCAGTAGCAACGGCAGCGGTAGCAACGGCAACAGTAGCAACGGCAACGGTAGCAGTAGGAACGGCAACGGTAGCAGTAGGAACGGCAACGGTAGCAGTAGCTACGGTAACGGTAGCAGTAGCAACTGTAACGGTAGCAGTAGCAACGGTAACGGAAGCAGTAGCAACGGTAACGTAGCAGTCACGGCAACGTAGCAGTAAGGAAATACAGCAACAAGCAGTAGCATCACCAACAATAAAGCGTAGACACCAACAATAGCAGTAGCATCACCAACAATAGCAGTAGCATCACCAACAATAGCAGTAGCATCACCAACAATAGCAGTAGCATCACCAACAATAGCAGTAGCATCACCAACAATAGCAGTAGCATCACCAACAATAGCAGTAGCATCACCAACAATAGCAGTAGCATCACCAACAATAGCAGTAGCATACCAACAATGTGCATACAACAATAGCAGTAGCATCACCAACAATAGCAGTAGCAGCACCAACAATAGCAGTAGCAGCAATAGCAATAGCAGCACCAACAATAGCAGCACCAACAATAGCAGTAGCATCACCAACAATAGCAGTAGCAGCACCAACAATAGCAGTAGCAGCAATAGCAGTAGCAGCAATAGCAGTAGCAGCACCAACAATAGCAGTAGCAGCACCAACAATAGCAGTAGCAGCACCAACAATAGCAGTAGCAGCACCAACAATAGCAGTAGCAGCACCAACAATAGCAGTAGCAGTACCAACAATAGCAGTAGCAGCACCAACAATAGCAGTAGCACCAATAGCAGTACCAACAATAGCAGTAGCAACACCAACAATAGCAGTAGCAGCACCAACAATAGCAGTAGCACCAATAGCAGTACCAACAATAGCAGTAGCAGCACCAACAATAGCAGTAGCAGCACCAACAATAGCAGTAGCATCACCAACAATAGCAGTAGCAGCACCAACAATAGCAGTAGCAGCACCAACAATAGCAGTAGCAGCACCAACAATAGCAGTAGCATCACCAACAATAGCAGTAGCATCACCAACAATAGCAGTAGCATCACCAACAATAGCAGTAGCATCGCCAACAATAGCAGTAGCATCACCAACAATAGCAGTAGCAGCACCAACAATAGCAGTAGCAGCAATAGCAGTAGCAGCACCAACAATAACAGTAGCAGCACCAACAATAGCAGTAGCAGCAATAGCAGTAGCAGCACCAACAATAGCAGCACCAACAATAGCAGTAGCAGCACCAACAATAGCAGCACCAACAATAGCAGCACCAACAATAGCAGTACCAACAATAGCAGTAGCAGCACCAACAATAGCAGTAGCAGCACCAACAATAACAGTAGCAGCACCAACAATAGCAGTAGCAGCACCAACAATAGCAGTAGCAGCACCAACAATAGCAGTAGCAGCACCAACAATAGCAGTAGCAGCACCAACAATAGCAGTAGCAGCACCAACAATAGCAGTAGCAGCACCAACAATAGCAGTAGCAGCACCAACAATAGCAGTAGCAGCACCAACAATAGCAGTAGCAGCACCAACAATAGCAGTAGCAGCACCAACAATAGCAGTGCAGCACCAACAATAGCAGTAGCAGCACCAACAATAGCAGTAGCAGCACCAACAATAGCAGTAGCAGCACCAACAATAGCAGTAGCAGCACCAACAATAGCAGTAGCAGCACCAACAATAGCAGTAGCAGCACCAACAATAGCAGTAGCAGCACCAACAATAGCAGTTGCAGCACCAACAATAGCAGTAGCAGCAACACCAGTGACAGCTGCCTCAGGAAAAGCAACAGCAGTAGCTTCCCTTGATGCTGGTGAGGGGGAGAAACAGACTTATTCACCACTTCTTGGATCGAACCTGAATGCCTTCCAGAAGCTGTATGACCCCTACGGGATTAACGCTTCCCAGTTATTAAAACTGGATGAATCTAAGCAGCTGCAGCTGCCTATCAGTGTAATTTACAGTTTGTACCCAGAAAAGAAGAAAAAAAGAAATAATAGAAGAAGAATTATAAGGAGGAAAAGTTGTAAACGTGTAAAGAACCTGAACAAAGCTTCATAGAGTTTTTGCTGTTTCCTTATTTCAGCAATTGAAGTAGTAAGTAAGTATCCAGTTAACGCGAAAATTAGCCCTAATAGCCATCAGCAGTTGAAGCAACTAGAACAGAAAGCAGGAGAAGGAAAAAGAACAGTAACAGCAGCAGAAGAAGAAATAATCAGAAGCATCAAAAGCAGCAGCGACTGCGTAGGAAGTCCTTGCAGCAGACAGCAGCAGCAGCAGCAGCAGCAGCAGTAGTCACTTCCCACAGTCACCACAACAAACATGGCTGCTCTGCGGCTCGGGGCAGCCTTTTCTGTCCTCTTGGTGGTGTGGTGTGTGGCACTGGAGGTGGGTGAGTGCCAGAGGCATGGCACTCCCGCCAGGTTCATCAGCGTGGCCAGGAATAAGCGGTCTGGACCCAGGGTAATTGGTATGGGTGGTGGGCAGGCAGTGTGGGGCCCAGAGCTGAGCCCTGGGACTCCACACTCGGCACACCATCCCAGGAACAAGAGAGCCACCGAGGATGCCGCTGGTGTGCCAGAGATTACTTCGGTAAGTATTTGCATCGGTAAATCGCTGTAAATTAATACCAATAAATCACTACCCTTTGTAAATCTCTGCACTTCTGTAAATCACCAAGTGTTCCTCTGAAATTCACTAAATCACTGTAACTGTGAATCACTAACTGTAAATCACTGCATTAATAATTTCAGGTTAAGCAAATAAAAAAGTGTACAAAACTGTTCAGAAGTAAACTAGTATTTGGCTTCAAGATGGGTGGCTTGAAGCTGAAAGCTTTTGATCCAAGAATTTGAAACTGCCCTTCCTTTAAATCAAACCTGATTAATAATTTAACCAATTATATTTCCCAGGCTGCAATGCATGACCCTCAGAGACTTAGTACTTTGTCATGGGTAGGATTAAGATTTATTTGGATTTTTAACCCAGAGGGGTAAGCCACCTATGATAACCCAAGAAAGTCTGTGCTTCATCGGGGACTGTATCTTATTTCCATTGGGGTTGTTTAATCTTGTCTCCCAGGATGCAACCCACACCAGTCTACTAACACCCAGGTACCTACTTACTACTAGGTGAATAGGGACAGCAGGTGTAAGGAAACGTTCCCAACATTTCCACCCATGTCGAGGATCAAACCATGGACACTCAGTATGTGAGGTGAGTGCACTGCTAACCAAGTCACAGGCATGTGTTAGTTTAATATCTTTGTTATGCACCCCATACCCATCCTGTGGGCGGTATGTGGTAAGAAGAATTTGTTGTATTTTCCTAGGAAGTAAACGGTGGCAGTGCTAAGTGGGCTTGGGCAGACTTTAACCCCAAATTTTCTGAGCCCCCAAAGTCTACTCAAATAAACAATAAAAATGCTAATGGCTGCTTCAAAACAAGTCTCCTAGTCCCCTCTTCCAACCATATGGCTACCCCTAAGCCTCCCCAGTATAAAAATTCTGGCACTGCCCTTGGAAGGAAGAGTTATCAATGATAGCCTAACTTTATTGAGCTATTCTGAGTTAATAACCTTCTGGGTGCTTGTGGGTTTGTTGATAATGTACTCAGCTCACACAGTGAGGGTCCAAGGATCAATCCTGACATGGATGAAATGTTCAGCATGTTTCCTTACATTTGTTGCCCCTGTTCACCTAGCAGTAAGTAGGTACCCAGGTGTTAGCTTACTGTTGTGGGTTGCATCCTGGAGGACAAGATTGAAGGACCCCAATGGAAATAAAACACAGTCCCCGATGATGCACAGACTTTCATTGGGTTTTCTTGAGTGGCTAACCCTCCGGGTTAAAAATTCAAACAAAATCTTATCTTAATAATCAGAACTATTTCTTAAGTTTTCATGACTGCAACCTGTCTGTCTGTCTTCAGTGAAAATTTTTCAATATGTTTAAAAAAATCATAAATCCCTCCAGAGGAGGTGCCAGTGAAGGGTTCTTGATAAAAGGAATTGGACCTGCCCTCTCCTTCCTTTGGTTGAGTCTGAATGCCTCCTGTTTCCTCAGGTGCTGTATGACCCCTGCATATTTAGAGCTCCCCCATAAATGTACAGTACAGTAATACTGTAATAATACATTTTACCTCATAAGGGAGCATTTTGATGTCTGTTAGGGGTTCGTGTTAATACAGTGATTGGAAATAATCTTATTCCTTTCACTGTCTCTTACATAGATCTGAAATAAGCTTATTCCTTTCACTGTCTCGTACATAGATCTACATTATTGATGCCAGTGTTGTTCAGGTAAATCTGCATTTTGAGCACAGCACACTCAAATATGCTGTGAATGGTAAATTTTGGCACGAGAGAATGGGTCTGTGCAGTGAGTTTGTACAATCTTGCTTCATGCAGTACATGATGAAAAAAGCAAACCTTTGATCTTGTGTTTGGTTTAACCCTTTCGGGGTCGGTGCCGTACTAGTACGTTTTACGAGCAGGGGTCGGTGCCGTACTAGTATGCGTAAATTCTAACTGCCTCAAATTAAGCGGGAAACGGCTGGTAGGCCTGCATATGAAAGAATGGGTCTGTATGGTCAGTGTGCGCAGTATAAAAAAAATCCTGCAGCACACACTGCATAATGAGAAAAAAAAAACTCTGACTGATTTTTTCGTTTAAAACAGCGACTTTGCAGTATATTTTCGTATGGTATTTATTTATGTATTCTCGTTTTCTTGGTCTCATTTGATAGAATGGAAGATATATTACAGAAATAGAGATGATTTTGATTGGTTTGACAATGACAAGTACCTTGAAATTGAGCTCAAAGTAGCGAAAATGTTCAATTTTTGCCAATGTTCAAGAGTAAACAAATCACACCATGCGTCCAATACACATCAACTGGCGAGTCTAATATTCTTGCACAAGTGTGCTGATATTATTTATACCATTTTTACAATGATGCAGTTGTATACATAACAGTAAATCTTCTATTTTTTGTGAGAATAAAAATTCAAAATGAAAAGCAAAAGTAATGTAAGAGGGACCTGGAGACGTGACTAATGAACAGAGAAGATGTTATTTTAGTGCCAGGAATGTCTGCCTTGTTTATTCTGGACCCTATTTTGAAATTGGCATCGTTTGAAATTTGTGTGAAATTGGCCAAATTGCCATTTTCTGACCACTATTTTGGGTAGTTGAAATTGGTAAATAGGCGGTTTCTTGTACTCAATCGATAGAAGAAATGGAATTCTAGCGAAATAGCTATGATTTAAGTGGACTGGAACATTAGAATTAGAATTTTTTTTTCAAAAAAATTTTCGACCCTGAGAACGTGTTTCCGAGAAGGCCTGTTGACCCCCAAAGGGTTAAAATAGCAACTGAGAAAGTTTTCTAGGATAGTTTTTATGGTTTTATTGGCTTGTTTCTTGGTATCATTTGATAGAATGGAAAACATACTAATGAAAGAGTTGATTTTGGTTAGTTTAAGGTCTGGAAGAAGCTCGAAATAGGGCTGAAAGTTGTGTAGATATTTGATTTGATGATTTTTCTGAGGCCTCCCACTAGTTTGTTTAATGGGGTTTTATTAGGTTTGCTTCAGTTATTGGGATGCCCTAAACCAGGGGTCGGCAAGCTATGATCCATGGGCTGGATGTGGCCCATTGCCTATTATGCGTCCCACAAGCTGGGAATAGCTTTTTAATAAATTTTGTAAAACTAATTAAAATTTTATTTTCCTAAAAAATAATATCAAAGTAATGCATCCATATTCTTCTGTAAATAAAAATTCAGAATGGAAAGCAAGCGTAATGTAAGAGGGGCCTGGAGACGTGACTAATGAACAGTGAAAATGTTATTTTAGTGCTAGGAATGTCTGCATTGTTTATTCTGGCCCTATTTTGAAATTGGCCTTAGTACTTGAATTGTGTATGAAATTGGCCAAATTACCAATTTCTGATCACTTTATTAGGTACGTAGTTGAAATCAGTAAATGGGCGGTTTATTGTGTACTCAATCGATAGAACAAATGGAGCTTTAGTGAAATAGCTATGAGTTTGGTCGACTGGAACAATGAAATGGGCTGAAAATAGGGCTCAAAGTGGGCAAAATCGGCAATGTGTAAATATCGCCGAGAGCGCTAACTTCTCAAGAGAGCAATTCCGTAAGTTTTCCATCAAATTTCGTTTTTTTGGTGTCCTTACCATCAGGAAAAGATTCTCTATAATTTCATAAGAAAATACATGTATATATTTTTTTTTTTTTAATATTTTTCGACAGAACGAGAGTTTAGAATCAGGGGTCCCGACAGTGAACGGGTTAAAAATGCATAGCAAGAATTTGCATTACAGTGTTTTATTTTCAGGTCACCCATTTTTTATGAATGTATAGGTATCTGAGAGGAAAATGTGAATAGTGATAGGAGGAAAGCTACTCCCTAGGGAAATTGCCAGTGCCAAAAAAATTTGTACCTCTCATAAGTTTTTTATATAAACGACCTACCAGAAGGAACAGGAAACTATGAAATTGTTTACTTGTCATGTAAAATATCTTGTATAAGATAAATAATAAAAATAACTTCAATCTTTATAAGATATGGATAAATTTAGCAAATGGGGTGACAGAAGGAACTTAATGTTAATAAATATCATGTATTGGAAATGAGAGAACACAAAATCAGACCTTACAAAGGAGAGAGATTGTGTGGAAAATTTTTGGGAATATCATACAAAGAATAGGAGTGTTAATTTTTTTTATATACCACTGGCTGTCTCCCACTAAGGTAGAATGACCCAAAAAGAAGAAACACTTTCACCATTATTCCCTCTTATCACTGCTTTCCCAGAGGCTTGCTGACATTACTGCTGAGATGCCCCTCCAAACTGCAGTATCCCTACCCCACCCCTCGGCTGGCATTGTACTTCCCACCTCCAGGACTCGAGTCTGGTTAACTGGTTTCCCTGAATCTTTTCATAAATGTACCCTTGCTCACATCAACAGCATATCAAGTCACAAAAACCACTTGCTCACACACACCTGTTAGATGTCCCAGCCCCTTGCACACCAACCTCCTTTACCCCCTCCCTCTAGCCTTTCATAGAATGACTCCTACCTCTCCTTCCATCCACCACAGATTTATACACCCTCCAAGTCATCCAATATTTTGCTCGATCCCTCTAAATATTTGAACCTCAACAACCCCTCCTCAGCCGTCTGGCTAATTCTTTCAGCAACCCTGCACCACCTAGTGTAATCTCCAAAACTACAAATTCTTTATAATATTCACACCACACATTGCTTTTAAACATGACATCTTCACTGCCTCCAGAAGTGCTAGTCATAATGGTTTATCTGACCCTAGGTATTGTACATATATAAATACTGGTAGTTTGTATCTCATAATGTTATATAAAAAACTTTTGGTTTATTTATGATTTGAAAACCTTAGGCCTAGATAATTGAATTTATTTTTAATAAATTACTCTACTGTACTGTATAATTTTATTTGTTTCAGTTTTCCCTGAATGACAGCCACCCTCAAGTAATGATAGACTGGGCTGGAGAAGGAACTGATGTTGTAGTTTGTGTTACGCGAGATGCTCGTCAGACCCATTTATCAGCCTCCTATGTATTTATCTCGAATGATTATGGGACCACCTTTAAGAATGAAACTAGCAAGTTCAAAACATCCACTGGAAGGCCAGCCATCATAAACAAATTTTACAAAAATGATAAATACACATCCAGGGTAATTAGTTTTTGCATCAGCTATTTCTTAGTGACTAAGTAAGAACTAAATTTTAGCTTCAGTTTATTTAATTGATGATCAGAGAACTGCATTTTGTCTGATATTAGATTATTTTTAATGGCTCCTTCAGTTCATGTGATAAAGGTGAATATATTGTTCAGTAAAACACATAAAAGTGGTCAAAAACTTTTTGGATATACGTATTATATTTTTTTTTTAAAATACCAGTAATGTGTATTTACAATGAATATGTTTTCTTATAAAATGTTAAGTTGAAGACTGAACCACATGTAATTACTTTCAGTTTGTGTTCACTGATGTCATCAACAAATACATTCATGTAACAAAAGACTATGGAAGAAATGTGGCCACTTACAAGGTCAGGTTTACGCCATCTGAGGTTACCCATCATCCACTTGATGCAGATGTCTTGCTAGTCTACGATACAGAGGATGAGGAGCGCAAAGTTAGTTAAATGTTCATGTAGTTCATTTTTTACATGTGTATACTATTTGTATGCTAAAAGAATAGAAGATGACATCCATCCTGTCTTTGTAAAATTAGGCATTATAGAAAATCATTTTATGCAGTAAGTTTCTTGCACTGTGCTGTCATAAATAAAAATCTCTTATGCTATTTTCACTATAGAACTCTAAAATTTATTTTGTTTTTATATGTGATAAATTTAATGGCAAGCTCGAGCTAAAATGTGCTAATTATATGTTTTTAGCTGTGGATAAGCGAACGTTTTGGGGAGCATTGGAGAATTATTGGACGGTATGTAAAGTCGTATTATTGGTCAGAAGCAACCTCTCCACCTACGCTGTATACTGAGCGAGAGGAGCCATCAGGATCAGCATCAGTAGTTTCTTCTCAAGACCTCTTCAGGTGAGCATAGCAAAATATTTTTACATCAAGATACCACTATTAGTACTTGTTCCATATTTAATTAGTTATCCACATTTTATCCTCATCACTTTGGATTTTGTGCAATAGCTTGAAAATAACCCATTTCCTTTGATTTTAAATTTTTTACTCTGTCTTTTTAAGAGATTAATTTTTTTATATAATGCATTTCCTGTAGTGGACAATTTTAAAGAGATTAATTTTTTTATATAATGCATTTCCTGTAGTGGACGATTTTAAAGCCAGGGATTTTGGTGGATTTTGGTGTACTGTGTATGACACTAGAACAGCAATAGAGTGTAATTTTAGCTAATAAATTACAAACATTTATTCACATCAGCAGATCTCTCCAGTGATCATTTCAAATTTGTGGACCTAAAAGTTTTCTTCTGGAGTCAGTTTCCTTCATTTTTCAGGCAAATTTTATTTTGTCATTACCTCAAATGTCTTTAACCCTTTCACTGTTGGTGCCATATAGATACGTCTTACGAGCCAGTGTTGGTGACGTATTAATACGCCAAAATTCTAGCGGCTTCAAATCTAGCGAGAGAAAGCTCATAGGCCTACACGTGAAAGAATGGGTCTGCGTCGTCAGTGTGCGCAGTATAAAAAAAATTGGGGAGGCCGCAGTGCATTGTGGGAGTGCTAATTCAGTACACCTTGATCACCAAGCCTAGCGGTAAGGAATACCTCACTTTCCGGTGAATTGGGACTCTTCCTTTTCCAAGTGATGGATCTAACTCAGATTGAAGTGTCAGTGAAGATGAATCTCACGGTTTTGAGGAGTTTGTGACAGAAAGCAATGCCCAAGATACCAGAAATAGTGCTGAAAACCCAGACGATTATCAACCTTCCACCAAAAAAGTCAAAGTGACTTATTTCCATTTTGGTGGTGGGGAAGATGGCGTGGGTGTTGGGGAAGACGGCATGGGTGGTGGGGAAGGCAACGTGGGTAGTGGGGAAGGCTACGTCGATGGTGAGAAAGGCAGCGTGGGTTTGTGTAAACAATATAGCAGCATACAGTGGAACCCCTCCTAACGAACGCTCCATATAGCGAACAAATCTCGTAACGAACGCTTTTTTTACAAAATATTTTTCTCACATAGCGAACATTTACTCGTGAAGCGAACCCATACCAGACCTGTCCGCCTGCGGTGAGGCGGACAGGACGCCAGTCAAGCGTTGTTTACACTTGAGAGAACATTACCCAGCGCGCTCTTTCAAACATTCACAATACTTTTGTTGCGTTTATTGCTGGTTCAGTGATTGTCACTGTGAAATAAGTCACCATGGGTCCAAAGAAGCTTCACAAGTCGATAAAGTGATAAAGTGTAGCAATGGAAATAAGTCACTCTGTCTTGACTTTTTTGGGTTATCCTAGGTTTTCTACACATATGCTGCTATGTATGATAATCTATGTATAAGTGGATTTGTGTATACCTGAATAAACTTACTTACTTAAGTAAGTTAAGCGATTAATCAATAGAAAATGACGACACAAAACTTAACTAATACAATGTTGTTTGAGATTAGTATAGGGACACTGAGAATAGCGCTGTACTCTGCCACCTCTGCCACCATCTACTCCTTATAACCAACAACAACACACTCCACCAGTCCTTATACCCAACAATAACACCAAAACACACTCCACCAGTCCTTCCAGATTCGTAATGACATGTTTTATTCATTCTAGAGTTTGTATCATGTTTCTATGTTATTAATATTGTTTATTGTGTCATATTAGATGAATTGTGCTATATAAATAAGCTGTATAGTTGATATTATTGCCATATTGAAGGACTATTTTGTCCTCTCTCCAAACAAATTCTCTCATACGTCAACAAGTCTTCAATAAAGGTAAAACTTATTTAACTGTTCATTTGTCCATTATAATTAGTGCTTTATATTTATTTCTCATTGTTTTCTGTATGTAAAACTATAGTATTTATTCTTTAAAAAAATGAATTTTTGATGAAAATTTTTGGGTGGAAACGGATTAATTGTATTTACATTATTTCTTATGGGAAATAAGGTTTTGAATTACGAACTTTTCGTGCTAAGAACTAGTTCCTGGAACAGATTAAGTTCGTTAGTTGAGGGACCACTGTATATGTAGATTACCTAGGGTAACCCCAAAAAATTAGTCAAAGTGACTTATTTCCATGTGGGTGGTGGGGAAGACGGCATGGGTGGTGGGGAAGACGGCATGGGTGGTGGGGAAGGCAGTGTGGGTAGTGGGGAAGGCTGCGTTGGTGGTGGGGAAGGCAGTGTGGGTTTGTGGAAACTGGTTTTGTCAACAATATATGTAATAACAATGTTTGTGCAGTTATTGTGCTGCATACAATGAGTGGATATATATACATTATGCACTATATTGGTCTCATAGGCCACAAAAGTTACTTAAAAAATTAATATATTAAAAAATAAAAAAAAATGCATTAAAAATAATATTACCGAGTGAGCAGCAGTTGCGGTTGTTGCCGTAAGCGGTTCACTTTGTCGACTTCACGCCTCTATATCTCGATAAGTTCTGATCGCAATTTTTTTGTTTTTGTTTTAAAACACTCACAAAAATATTTTTCGACTCGGTGAGTTCAGGATCACGGGTCTTGACAGTCAAAGGGTTAAATACTGGCATATGTCAAGTTTTAATGCCTATCATTGTTTGTTTACAAAACTAGGGGGTGATCTACCCTTGATATACCTTTCAAGAGTTTCGAGAGTTTCTCTACTCTCTGAGCCTGGCCATGGGCCAGGCTCGTCTGGTGCTCACCTGGTCAACCAGGCTGCTGCTGCTGGAGGCCTGCTGCCCCACATATCCATCACAGCCTGGTTGATCTGGTACCTGGTGGAGATACTTGTCCAGTTTCTTCTTGAAGGCTTCTACACTTGTCCCAGCCATGTTTCTGATATCTTCTGGTAAGATGTTGAATAGTCTGGGACCCCAGATGTTAATACAGTGGTCCCTCGGTTTTCGCCGAAAATTCGTTCCAGAATGCTGCTCAAGTGCCATTACCGAACGAATTTACTTGCTTAAGAAATAATGTCACGTAGGATAGTCTATTTCAGACCCCCAAAAATACTCTTGCAAGAGCACTTACGAAAATACACTTACATAAATGTTCGAGTTTGGAGATGCACGAAAACCGAGGGACCACTGTACAGTGTTGCCTTATTGTTCCCACCCCACCCCTGCTCCTCACTGGGTTTATTTTACACTTCCTTCCATATCTCTCTCCAGTAGGTTGTTATGGCATTGTGCAAATTTGGGACCAGGCCCTCAAGTACTTTCCAGGTATACTACAGTGGACCCTTGCTTATCAGCCATTCCTGTTATCGGCCAACTCGCTTATAGGCCGGTTTTTCGGCTTCCGGTTATCAGCTGTTTTTTCGCTTATCGGCTGTATTGGGACGCGTCAACCTGCCAGCGACGCCACTTCCTCACACGTATCACACTTAGTCTGTGTCTCTCGTTGAGTAAGGTATACTCTGTGTGTTCGTCCATTCATCCGTTCATTTTGGTGCTTGTTTATTGATTGTGACTGTGAAATAAGCCACCATGGGGCCAAAGAAAGTTCAGAGGGGAGAATGTGCCTTCAGTGATTCTACGATATGTACGATACTAAAGCAGCAGGAGTCAATAAAGGCTAATAGCGCCAGTCAGCGATAAAGTGTACCATTAACAGTGTAGCAAGTAAGTTAAGCGATAGAAAAATGACGACACGAAACTTAACTCCTCCATTGTTGTTTGAGGTATATAGGGCGACTGACAACACCGCCGCCTCTGCTGCCACCTTCACCACCACTATGTAAGGCTTATCTTTCAGTGGCCATTATACATCCAACAACAAACAACACAACACCACTCGTGACAATCGTAATGACATATTTTATTCATTCTAGAGTATATGTCATATTTCTATGTTATTAATATTGTTTATTATGTCATATTAGATGAATTGTGATAGATAAATAAGCCATAGTGTTGATATTAGTGTCGTATTGAAGGACTATCTTGTCCTGTCTCCAAACAAACTCCTGCCGCCGCCACCACTAGCCACATACGTAATGACATACATTTTTTATTCATTCTAGAGTGTACATGAGGTTTCTATGTCATTTATATTGTTTATTATGTCATATTAGATGAATTGTGATAGATAAATAAGCCGTATAGAGTTGATATTAGCATCATATTGAATTGAGTATTTTGTTCTGTCTCCCAACAATACTCTCCTCCTGCCTTCAATAAAGGTATGTAATAGTGATTTAAATGTTCATTTATCCATTTCTTTAGTCAATTTATTTAGTTCTCATTGTTTTGTGTATGTAAAACTATAGTTAATTCTTAAAAAAATATATTTTTTGTTGATATTTTTGTCTGGAACGGAATAATTGTACGTATTTACATTAATTCTTATGGGAAATATTATTCCGCTTTTATGCTGAGCTTCTGAACGGATTATGGCCGATAAGCGAGGGTCCACTGTATATATTCTCATGTATCTCTCTCCTCCGCTCCAATGAGTACATGTTCAAGACTTGAAGGTGTTCCCAGTAATTTAGTTGCTTTACTGGCTCAATGTGAGCCATAAACGATCTCTGTATTTGTTCCAGCTCTGATATTTCTCCTGCTTTGAACGGGGCTGTCAGCACTGAACAATATTCTAAGTGAGGGAGCACTAGCATTTTGAAGAGTGTCACCATCGGCATTATTTCCCTTGTTTTGAAAGTTCTCAGTACCCACCCCGTCATCCTCTTGGTTGTCGTGATCTTTGCCTTGTTAAGGACTTTAAAAGAAAGGTCAGCTGACATAATTATTCCCAGGTCTTTTACGTGTTCCTTTCGTTCTATTTGGTGACCCTCTTGAGTTTTGTATATAATGTTCCTTTTGAGTTCTTCATTCTATCCATACCTCAGCAGCTGGAACTTATCACCATTGAACATCATGTTGTTCTCCACTGCCCACTGGAAAACCCTGCTTATGTCTTCCTGTAATTTTTCAGCGTCCTCAACCGTAGTGACTTTCATGCTTATTTTAGTGTCTGCAAATGATGATACAAAAGTGTGCCTGGTGTTTTTATCTATGTCTGCTATATGGATGAGAAACAGCAGAGGTGCCAGGACAGTACCTTGGGGTACTGAGCTTTTGACCTTGCTGATGCTGGATCTTGCCCTGTTCACTACTACTATTTGTGTTCTGTGTGTTAGGAACCCGAAAATCCATCTGCCTACCTTCCCCGTAATACCCATGGCCCTCATTTTATGTGCTATCACTCCATGATCGCATTTGTCAAACACCTTTGCAAAATCTGTGTAAATCACATCTGCGTTTTGGTCGTCTTCCAATGCCTCCGTAATTCTGTCATAATGGTTCAGCAGCTGTGACAGCAATGATCGTCCTGCTCTAAAACCATGCTGGTTGTGCTGGTCCATGAAAGTTGTAATCTGCCATCTCATCACTCTTTTGAAGATTTTTATGATGTGAGAAGTTAGTGCTACTGGTCTGTAATTTTTAGCTAGTGCTCTACTACCTCCCTTATGCAAAGGAGCTATGTCTGCACTCTTTAAGGCCTCCGGTATTTCACCTAGATCTAAGCTCTTTCTCCAAAGAATGCTGAGTGCTCATGCTAATTGTACTTTGCACTTCTTTATAAACAGGGCATTCCATGAATCTGGTCCAGATGCTGAGTGAGTGGGAATGTTGTCCATTTCTTTTTCAAAATCTATGGGATTTGTACTAATGTAAGTTAGTTGGTCTGCACGGCCTTCTTCTGGAGTGAAAAATATTTCTGCATATTCTACCTTTGTCATTTAGTGGGTTGCTGAACACCAACTCATACTGTTCTTTTAGGATTTCACTCATTTCCTGTTCATCGTCAGTATACGAATCTCCTCTCAATAATGGACCAATTCTACAGGTAGTTCTTAGCTTGGATTTTGTGTAGGAATAGAAATATTTTGGGTTTCTTGCAATCTTCTGTATGGCCCTTTGTTCCCTTTGTACTTCTTCTGTTAGGTATGACATCCTAAGTTTTTGGTCTAATTCAGTGATCTCTCAGCTAAGCCTATCTTTCCTCTGTTGCAGCATATTTGTGTTTTTAAGCAATTCAGTAACCTATAACATTAGTATAAAATGCCAAACACTAAATAATTTGGTGCTGAGCAGCAGGTTTGATTTTTAACACTTGCAAGCACTACTGTGGTAGTATATACTGGACATGTGATTACAGTTCGAGAGACATGATTGAAGGTTGAACTAACCTTTTTCTTTCTTTCAACACGTCGGCCGTTTCCCACCGAGGCAGGGTGGCCCAAAAAGAAAAACGCAAGTTTCTCCTTTTACAGTTAGTAATATGTATATACAGGAGAAGGGGTTACTAGTCCCTTGCTCCTGGCATTTTAGTCGCCTCTTACGACACGCATGGCTTACGGAGGAAGAATTCTGTTCCACTTCCCCATGGAGATGAACTAACCTTTCTTCTTTCTTTCAACACGTCGGCCGTTTCCCACCGAAGCAGGGTGGCCCAAAAGAAAAAACGAAAGTTTCTCCTTTTACATTTAGTAATATATACAGGAGAAGGGGTTACTAGCCCCTTGCACCCGGCATTTTAGTCGCCTCTTACGACACGCATGGCTTACGGAGGAAGAATTCTGTTCCACTTCCCCATGGAGATGAACTAACCTACCTTAAGTAAATTGATATTATTTGATTTACTGCTGCTTCTGCATCTTATTTTGCTACTGCACCTGTGGTAGTAGTAGCAGAGGGGGAGGGAAAAGGACTAGAGGGGTTAGAAGGGAAGAGAAATGAATAGAGGAGTCAGGAGGTAGGGAAACAGGCGAGAAAAGGAGGAAATGTGGAGAAAGGGAGATAGAGGTAGAGGTGTAAGCTGGGAAAGAAAGAATGGAAGGGATAAGAGGAGAGGGAGGTAAAAAAAAAAGGTAGTGAGATGTGTAATTGCGTGTTAAAATTTTTATAGATTCAAAGCTGGTGGGCAGTGGAGGAAGATGGAGGACAGATGGGTAAAGGTTTGACTTTTTTTTTTATCATATATATTTTGGGTCACCCTGCCTCGCATCCATAAACATACATCACACTGCCTCTTTCTTCCTCACAATCATGTAATTGACCTTTCTGTATATACAGTTGGAAGATAATTTAAAGAAAAAAATAGGAGTTACACTTGACTGTGTGTACCAGAAATCACGGCTTTAGTGTTTGATAACCATTTTGTGTCAGGTCTGAGAGCATAACAAGGTCAGGCTCCCTGAGTACTAAGTGTGTGCTGCTGCATCACAACATTACTTCCCACCTAGCTACTGAAACTCTGGTCATAAATAAAGGTACTAATCCTGAATTTGAAGGGTTCTGTGTAACATCGGCAATTCTGAAGTACTGTGCCCTAAACTAAGGCTGCACAAAAATGTTCCTGTAGTCAAGTGTTCTGTGCTTTTTCTTTTTCTTTAGGTAATGATAAGTATTGTGTTGTAAACAAATTTTGATAGATAATATAGTATACATTTTTCCAGTGAATCATCAACACCAGTAAGAGTTATAAGAGGCGTAGAAGATTTTGAAGTGAAAGACGAATTCCTCTTCGCTGTGAAGAAAGTGGTAGGATTGCTTCTTATGCTTGTTTATTATACATAAGCTCTCCATCTTATTTCAGAATTGAAGAATGATCATATATAATGATAATGTAATTTTGGACACTGCTTCTTGTTTTTTATTATATCATTTTTTGTTTATATTACGTATATTCTTTGGGTCACCCTACCTTGATGGGAGATGGTCTTTGTGTTAAAAAAAAAAATTATGGTTTACAGTATACCTAAACCTGAAACCTAACCTAAACCTAACCATCTGATGGCAATATCTTTAAAATATTTTTTTGTTCATATTCTTTTCCTTTCTTGTCCATATATTATCAATGTTTGTTATTCATTCTCATTCAGTCTTAGCCTCCATACTATTGAATATAATTTTTACTATTATGGTATTGTTGTGTAATGTCTTAGTATACTATATTTTTTCCTAAATTATTTCCTTATTCAGCATCTTCTAGGATCACCATCCAGAGGACCAACCCTTCAGATGTGGATATCTTACCAAGGTGGACCATTTTTGAGAGCTAAATTTCCAAATACTCTTCATCATCAGCATTATTATGTTGCTGACATCTCTGAAGGCCAGGTACAAACACAAAATAGTCATAAATTCTGTTTGTAGCTTGTCTGCTTTAACTAAGTTACTTTAGCAGTTTGTCATCTTTAATGATTAGTGATCAGTGTTTTATATTTTCTGTATAATTCAGCAGGTAAAGGAGGTTTTGTGGGTGAGGGGCTTAGATTTCCAGCAAGCGTGTGTGAGCGTGTTAAGAGTGAATGGAGACAAATGGTTTTTGGGACCTGACGAGCTGTTGGAGTGTGTGCAGGGTAATATTTTGTGAAGGGATTCAGGGAAACCAGTTAGCCAGACTTGAGTCCTGGAGGTGGGAAGTACAATGCCTGCACTTCAGAGGAGGGGTTTGGGATATTGGCTGTTTGGAGTGACATCTAAACTGTCGTATCTGAGCGCCTCTGCAAAGACAGTGATTATATATGAAAGATGGTGAAAGTGTTGAATGATGAAAGTTTTTTTCTTTTTGGGTCACCCTGCCTCGGTGGGAAATAGCCAACATGTTAAAAAGAAAATTCAGCAGGGAATGACGCAAACTTTCCAAGTCATTTTGTTGGTGTTACTAGAAAAAAGATGTGTGGAGGGAGGGAGTATGGAAGAAGTGAATGTGATGAGATATTTGGGAGAAGATTTGTCAGCAGATGGGCTTATGAAGGACGAGGTTAACCATAGAATTGATGAAGAAAAAAAAGGTGAGTGGTATCTGTGGGGACAAAAAAAAAAACATTATTCATGGAGGCAAAGAAGGGAATGTACGAGGGTATAGTGATACCAACACACTTATATGGGTGTGAAGCATGGGTTGTGAATACTGCAGTGAGGAGGAGATCGCTGGAGGCAATGGAGAAGTTGTCTAAATATTATGCAGAAAATTTGTAGTGTGGAAATTAGGAGATGTGGAGTTACAAAAAGTATTCAGAGGGCTCCAGAGGGGTTATTGAGGTGGTTTGGTCATTTAGAGAGGATGAAGTAAAATAGAATGACTTGGAGGGTGTATAAATCTGTAGTGGAAGGGAGGAGGGGTAGGGGTTGTCCTAGGAAAGGATCGAGGGAGGGGGTAAAAGAGGTTTTATGTGCAAGGGGCCTGGACAGGCAGCTGGCATGTGTGAGCATGTTAGATAGGAGTGAATGGAGACAAATGGTTTTTGGGACATGAGCTGTTGGAGTGTGAGCAGGGTAATATTTTGTGAAGGGATTCAGGGAAACTGGTTAGCTGGATTTGAGTCCTGGAAGTGGGAAGTGCAATGCCTGCACTTTAAAGGAGGGGTTTGGGATATTGGCCATTTGGAGTGACATCTACACTGTCTTATCTAGGCACCTCTGGAAAGACTGATTATGTGTGAATGATGGTGAAAGAGTTTCTTTTTTGGGTCTCCCTGCTCGGTGGGAGACCCAAAATAATGAATACTGAGTACAGTGGACCCCCGAGTTTCGTAAAAACTTCACTCCTGAAGTCTGCTCAAGTGCCATTACCGAACGAATTTACTCCCTTAAGGAAAAATGTCACGTAGGTTAGTCTATTTCAGACCCCCAAAAATACTTTTCCACAAGCACTTACAATATTATACTTACATAAATGTACGATTTCCGGGGTTTACGAAACTCGGGGGTCCACTGTACAGTATTCATTAAGTATTGTCATCTGAATGATACCTCAGATAAAATATAACCAGGAATTATTGGTCAGGGTTTATGGTGTCCCAATAATTTAATCAGACCTATTAAAACCCCATAAAACAGACCAGGGGTGTAGGGGGCCCTTACCCTCAGGAAAATCAGCAGAACTCGAATGTTTGCTACTTTAAGCCCAATTTCAAACTATATACTTCCATTTTTGAAATCAACAAAAATCATCACTATTTCAGAAGTATGCCTTCCATTCTGTCAAATGCTACCAAGAAATGGGTAATAAAACCATAAAAACTATCCTAGAAAACACTTCAAAATAGCAGTTTTAAACCAAACACAAGGTCAGAGTTTTCCTTTTCCCATCATGCACCATGTGGGTTAGGTTTTTTTTTTGTACTGTGCGCGCACACTGCACAGATCCATTTTCTCTTATCTAGGCCAGAAGTAACCACTTCCAGGTTACATGAGTGAGCTGAGTTCATGGCGTAGAACTGTGCGAGGAGACCCTGGCATCAGTGACATAGTTCACTTGATGGCTACTCAGAGAGTTAAAGGAAGGATGAGGATGTTGTGGTTTGGAGTGCCATCTGAACTGTGATGTCAGCATGCTTTTGACAAGAGAACGATTGAAAGAATGACAATTAATATACAGCCTCTCTTCGTTTAACGACGGAGTTCCATTCTTAAGAACAAGTCTGTAAATGAATTCATCGCTGAGTGAGGAGTATACTATAATGGTAGTGGGTTTGTGTCAACCATCTTTGATTTTGTTTTAATGTCACCTTTGCACCATTTATAACATTTCTGGTATATTTTTAAATGTTTATACAGTGGACCCTTGGTTTTTGTTAAAAATTCTTTCCAGAATGCTGTTCGAGTGCCGTTATCGAACGAATTTGTTCCCATAAGGACAAATGTAAATTAGATTAGTCGCTTCAGACCCCCAAAAATACACTTACAAAAGCACTTACAAAAATACACTTACATAATTGTTCGAGTTTGGAGGTGAACGAAAACCGAGGGTCCACTGTATAGTAGTGTACTGTATATTGTAATAAACAGATTAGAGGAAATCAGGTATGCATACTGGTCAGAGGGCCTGTCGTAAGTCCGAGTTGTCGGTAAACGAGTACGTTGCTAAGTGAGGAGAGGCTGTATTTACACTTTTGTTTGTCATCCTACCTTGGTGGGAGACAGTCGGCATGTTAAAAAAAGGGGAATTTTTTAATATTACAGCTTTCATAATGTTTTGTAGTTTTGATTTTTAATGATATTTAATTTCTGTGTTGTAGGTGATGGTATGTGTGGCTCACGATCAGTTCGTGTCAAACTTGTATGTATCATCTGTTCCAAGATCGGCTCACCATGAAGTGCTGTTTTCTCTCTCCCTAGAACGCATATTATACTTCAATCCTTCCACCAACTGGGTTGACACTTGGCTCAGGTACTATTTTGGAGTTTTATATTTTCTAATAGCAAGATTAAAACTGTCATGATTGGTGGTTTCAGATCATGTAAATTTAAATGACTTGAAAAAGAGGAAGTGAATTGCTATTTTGTAATACGAGTGAGATGTTGCAAGCAGTGTAGAGTCGAGTATCTGTTGATTTGTTATACTAACACCTTCCCTGGGATGCAACTCAGTAGTCAGCTAACACCCAGATGCCTCCTTACTTCTACATGAACAGGGGCAGCAGGTCTAAAGAAATGTGCCACACTTATGCTGGGATAGAACCTCAGTTGTGAATCAAGGGCACTTTTACTGGAGCCATAAGCTTTATCTCCTGCTAAGGGTTTTTTTTTTCCCTCCTGTTCTTCCTTTCTTCTCTCCTCTTATTAATTTTTGCATAAAATGAAGAATTTTTTATTATTGAAAATAGTGTAAAATTAGTAAGAAATAAATTTATAATGTAAGAGGCAATTTGGAGGATTGGTCCAGGGAGAGAATAGGAAAAGGAGAAGGATCGCAGAGGGTGTATAAATCTGGGGTGGAAAGTAGGAGACATGGAAATGTCTGTTTGCTAAAGGATTCTTACTAAGGTAATAGTGATGTGAAAAAAAAGAGCATATTAATTTTCCTGTTTTTGAGTAGTCTTCAGAAGGTAGTCTTAAGTATATTCTTTGTTGTAAAAACTGTTCATAGTCTTTCCCTTAATGGATCTAATGGTATTTTTTAAAACTTTTCGCTGGATAATATAGATAAAGTAAAGCAAGGATAAAAGTATTGAAAATAAAGGACAGTTGCAGTTTTCATATTGCTGCTCTGTTATATCATATTCTCTATAAATGTGATGGTTGGTGCAGGAGTTTAGGGAGGGCTTGTTAGAAAGGAAACTAAAAGTGAGCATAAAAATAGTAAGGTGATGAGAGTGACAGTCTAGGTAATGAAAGATTAGATGTCAAATTGGAGGGAGTTTGGAGAAAGTGAATGTACAGAGACTCCCCTTCATATAAACATTCGTGTTGCAAACTTTAGATAATACTAACAATTTGCCCTGAAGTCGAAAATCTGGGCATAAGACTTAGTTCACAGTCCGCTGCATGGTGGCAGCAATGTAGCACGGGAAGCGCCAAGTTGTAAACAAACATAATAGGTGTGTCTAGTCGCATCGTTCATACGTGTGCTTGTGCTCTCTACAATTTCAGTGTTATTTGTGATTATTATACCCCTAATATGTTGTGTTAAGCACAAAAGCAGTGGTGATGCAGGTGGTAGTGTTAAGAAGCACCTGACTATCACAATGGAAACAAAAGTGGACATAATAAAGAAAGTAGAGCAAGGCGAAAAGATGATGAACGTCGCCCATTCGTACAACACGAATCATTCCACCATTAGCGTGATTTTCAAGAACAAGGACAAGATTATGGAACACATGAAAAGTTCAGTGCCAGTGCAGTCTACAATAATCAGTAAGAGATGTAGAAAAGTGATGGAAGATCTTTAAAAACTATTTAACATTTGGCTTGAAGATCAGCAACAGTGTTGGGTGCCGTTGAGCTTAATGATGACCCAAGAGGAACTGACCAATGAAGACCTCATGGAGCTGGAAACCCAGAGAAAGGAGGAAGAAAAAGAAGAGGAAGTGAAAGTGGTTCCAGAAATGAAGCGCTTCTGGACAAAGTTGATGGTAGAGGGGTTTTGTTTGCTTGAAGAATCTGTGTCCGTGTTTGAATTGCAGGACCTGAATGTGGAATGTTACACCAAGGTTTCAGCAGCTGTCCATAATGCAATTCACTGCTACTGTCTCATCTATGAAGAGGAGGAGGATGTCACTACCCAAACATCCCTAAACTGCTTCAACAGGGTGGACAAAGGTAACGAGTCTCGCCAGAATCATGAATCAGTGCGGTCAGCTTCAGATTCTACGACATTCAAGCCAACACCTTCTCACTGTTTTATTAAATTTGTATTATTTAAAAGCTTTATTATAAACTTTATTACATTTATAACATATGTTTTGTTTACTAGTGTACAGTATGTATTTTTCCTGTGTTCACGTATATGTTTAAAATATGTATGTACACTTCTAGGTTACTCACTGTTCATACTTACATATATTACACTACTGTATACGTACATATGTTGGACTTAGGAATGACCACTCAGAACTGAACTTGTTCGTAAGTAGGGGAGTATCTGTATTTACTACATATACTTAAGAGTGGACATGTTGGCAGATGGGTCTACGAGAGTTGAACCATAGAATATACAAGAGGGCCCTGTTTTGTAGTACTTTGCTTTACAACATTTTGTAATACAATAGAACCCCCATATCCACGGATTCGGTATGCGCGGTTTCAGTTATCCACGGTTTACTGTTTCCCAAAAATAACCCTTAATTTTGTTTAATAATGGCCCCAGAGTGCAAAAGTAGTGATGCTGGCAGTTCTTCAAAGCCTAAAAGAAGCCATGAAATGCTTCCCATCAGTGAAAAAGTGCTAATTTTAGACTTATTTTGCATAATTTATCAAGTAAACTTTATCATAGGTATGTCTTCTTCTTTCAACACGTCGGCCGTTTCCCACCGAAGCGGGGTGGCCCAAAATGAAAAACGAAAGTTTCCCATTTTACATTTAGTAATATATACAGGAGAAGGGGTTACTAGCCCCTTGCTCCCAGCATTTTAGTCGCCTCTTACGACACGCATGGCTTACGGAGGAAGAATTCTGTTCCACTTCCCCATGGAGATAAGAGGAAATAAGAACAAGAACTAGTAAGAAAATAGAAGAAAACCCAGAGGGGTGTGTATATATATGCTTGTACATGAATGTGTAGTGTGACCTAAGTGTAAGTAGAAGTAGCAAGATGTACCTGAAATCTCGCATGTTTATGAGACAGAAAAAAGACTCCAGCAATCCTACCATCATGTAAAACAATTACAGGCTTTCGTTTTACACTCACTTGGCAGGACGGTAGTACCTCCCTGGGTGGTTGCTGTCTACCAACCTACTACCTATATCATAGGTATGTATGTAAACAAAAAATGACTTGTATAGGGTTTGCTACTATCCACGGCTTCAGATATCCACAATTTTCAGTTATACCTATTCTTTATTTATTCAGACTTCCTACAAGAAATATATTCACCACTCGCTATAAGCTAAGGATGAAAATGTTTTAAAGTAATTCTGTACTGTATATGCATTTTTTTAGGCCTAGCTTTATTATTCACTTAATATAAGATAGTATAAGCATGTTATCAGGCTTCTATATGCATTTGAAAGTAGAGAGAGAAAAAAAAGAAGGAAAAAAAAAACTTTCAATTTACAGCTGTATAAGTGGGGCCCTCCTGCACAAGGGAATGAAAGTGGTAGATGAAATGTTTATGTAAAGAGGCAAAAATGGGAATATACCAGAGTTCAGTGATAACAACACTTGCACGAGTGGACACATGCTATAAACATTACAGTGGTCCCTCGACTATCGGTCTTAATCCGTTCCAGGAACTAGACCTTAACTCGAAAACTTCGAAACTCGAACCCTTATTTCCCATAAGAAATAATGTAAATTCAATTAATCCGTTCCACCCAAAAATCTTCACAAAAAATACATTTTAATTATAGTTCTACATACACAAAACAACATTATTAACACACAATTATAAATACTTAATACTAAATAATAAATAACAGAATAATAAATAACAGAATAATAAATAACATTTACTTACCTTTATTGAAGAGAGTTGCTGGCATCTGGAAGATAGGGAGGAGGACAGGGGGAGGGTGTTAGTGTTTGGAAGGGGAATCCCCCTCCAAAAGGACTTCAGGTAACAAGTCCTTATCTGGGGTTACTTACCTTCTTTTTCTTTTAATGCCACTAGGACCAGCTTGAGAGTCACTGGACCCCTGCCTCGAAAAATAACTGTCAAGAGTCCTCTGTTTCTGGCGACTCTTAACATTTTCCTGAAGTGGGGCAAGATTCTGTTACTGAACATGTTGCAGATGTGGCTTGCTTCAGCTTGCTCAGGGTGGTGTTTTTCAACAAATGTCTGCACATCAGTCCATTTGGAACAAATTTCCTTAATCTCTGAAGAAGTTACTACCTCACACTTCATCCTCCTCCTCTGAATCAATTTCCGAAAATGTCGTCTGTTGCTGTTCCTGATGAAGCTCTTTCAGCTCTTCAGTGATTAGGGCAACCCTGTGCTCCTCCACCAACTCTTCCACATCCTCACCACTCACCTCCAACCCCAGGCTGTTCCCCAATGCCACAATATCTTCCACAACAGGCACAGGGTCCTCAGGGTCAGCCTCAAATCCTTCAAAATCCCTCTTTTCAACACAATCCGGCCACAGTGGTCTCCAAGCAGAGTTCAAAGTCCTGGAAGTCACTCCATCCCAAGCCTTACTTATAAGGCCTATACAATGGATGGTATTGAAGTGATCTTTCCAGAACTCTTAGGGTCAACTCAGTGTCCGAGGTCACTTGAAAGCACTTTTCAAACAATGCTTTTGTGTAGAGTTTTCTGAAGTTGGAAATGACCTGCTGGTCCATGGGCTGGATGAGAGGAGTGGTGTTAGGAGGCAAGAACTTCACTGTGATGAAACTGAACTCATCAGACAAATAGTCTTCCAAGTTGTGAGGATGAGCAGGAGCATTGTCCAGTACCAGGAGGCACTTGATTCCCAATTTCTTTTCCAGGAGGTATTTCTTCACACTAGGGCCAAATACTTCAGTGAACCATTCCACAAAATGTCCTTAGTGACCCATGCCTTGGTGTTAGCCTTCCAATGCACACACAAATTATTCCTGTTAACATTGTGTTTCTTGAAGGCTCTGGGATTTTCTGCATGATACACCAGTAAAGGTTTCACTTTAAAATCACCACTGGCATTAGCACACAACATGAGAGTTAGCCTGTCTTTCATAGGCTTGTGTCCTGGCAGTGTCTTTCCTCCTGAATAATGAAGGTACTTTGGCATTTTCTTCCAAAACAGGCCTGTTTCATCACAATTAAACACTTGTTGGGGTTCAAATTTTTCAGTGTCTACGAACCCCTTGAATTCCTGCACAAATTTTTTAGCTGCACGTTTGTCTGAGCTGGCTGCCTCACCATGCCTCACAACACTGTGTATGCCACTATGATTCTTAAACCTCTCAAACCAGCTTTTGCTGGCTTTAAAATCACTCGCCTCAGCACTGGTTGCAAGCATTGTCTTGACAAGATCTGCGTGCAACTGCCTTGCCTTTTCACAAATTATCGCCGTGGAAATACTATCACCCGCTATCTGTTTTTCATTGATCCACACCTCCAACAACTTCTCAACCTCATCCACTGTTTTCGATCTATTTTTCGTTAACATAAACCCTTTTGCAACATTAGCTTCCTTGATTTCTTTTCTCTTTGCCAGGATAGAGGTGATAGTAGATTGTTTTTTTCCCTACATCCTTGCAAGCTCACTCACACGTAGACCACTCTCATATTTTTCTACAATCTCCTTCTTCACTTCGATGGTGTTCCTCACTTTCTTTACCACAGGGGTGCCACTAGGAAGCTTCTTTGGACCCATGGTGACTTATTTCACAGTGACAATCACTAAACCAGCAATAAACAGAGTAAATTTATTGTGAAATGTTTGAAAGAGCGCGCGGGTAATGTTCTCTCAATGGTAAACAACGCTAGACTGGCGTCCTGCGTGGCAAGGCGCGCAAGCGTGGGCAGGCGGACAGGTCTGGTACGGACCGATACACGAGGGAAACATTGACCGAAAAAAGGAACCTAAACACGAAATAACCGATATTCGGAAACACCGAAACACGAGGGATCACTGTACATCTAAGAGAGGCTAGTGGCAGTGGTGATGTTACGTATGAGAATAATGTGTGGTGTGAATAATATGCAGAGAACTTAAAGCAAAGTAATTAGAAGATGATGTAAGGTTATGGAAGAAGTAATTCAGAGGGCAGAAGAGGGGATGTTTAGGTGGTTATGGAGTTTAGAAATAATGGAGTGGAATAGAATTACAAAGGTGTACAGGTCTGGGGTAGAAGGAAGAAGGGCCATTCCAGGATGGGACGGAGGGAGGGTGTGAAAGACACTGGGTGGAAGAGGTATAAGCATCCAGCAAGTTTGTATAAACGTGTTAGATAGAATGTAAATGAATGGTTCAGAGAACCGACAAGTTGATAAATTAGACACATATGCAACACTTGGGTATCTTTATTGAGGAAACGTTTCGCCACACAGTGGCTTCATCAGTCCATACAAAGAAGAATCGTAAAGAACAGGAGGAGTTTGAGGTGGTCAGTCCCTCAACCTTGAGTCGATGTTGGTAGTCCATCAATCTTGAACAGAATTGATGGACTGACAACATCGACTCAAGGTTGAGGGACTGACCACCTCAAACTCCTCCTGTTCTTCACGATTCTCCTTTGTGTTAGATAGAGTAAGCTGAGACAAGTGGTTTTTAGGATTTGACATGTTGGAGTTTGAGCAAGGTAACATTTATGTATGGATTCAGGAAAACTGGTTAGCCAGACTGAGCTATGGAGGTTGGGTAGGACAGTGCCTGTACTCTGAAGGATGAATATGGATGCTGTAGTTCTGAGGGTTGTTTGGATTGTAAT
This sequence comes from Cherax destructor, assembly GCA_009830355.1. Taxonomy (NCBI): domain Eukaryota; kingdom Metazoa; phylum Arthropoda; class Malacostraca; order Decapoda; family Parastacidae; genus Cherax; species Cherax destructor. Next base: position 3,338 of record WNWK01021674.1, on the reverse strand, counting down.
GTTTCTTTGCTTGATGGTGAATGTGTTTCCATTTTGGGTTGCCCTGCTTTGGTGGGAAACACCCAGTATGGTAAAAATAGAAGTGCTTGTCTTGGCACTGAAACTGTGGACTCTTTTCTTCAGTGTGTTAATTTTTATTAACACCTCATGCTAACATTTTATTTTTTTTTATGTTGAATTTGATTAGGTTACTATCTTTCACAGTGAAGTAGCAGACAAGACCTTTGCTGATCTGCATCCAGTTGAGGGTGTGCGAGGGGTGTTCATTGCTTCTCAGCTGATGCCTAACTTTACAACAAGCTTTAGTAAGCTTGGACCAGAACAATTGATTTCTTATATCACATTTGATCAAGGTGCACAGTGGAAACCTCTTCAACCACCAAGAAAAGATGTGGATGATGATCCTATCGACTGTAAGAGGGTTAGTAAACTTTCTTATTGAGATGCATTGCTATACTGTATTTAAATGTTGCAGCAAGGAGGAGACTGGAAGCAGAGGAGATGTCATGTTTGAAAGTAATGTGGGTGTGTGAATATTATTCATAGAATTCAGAGCATAGAAACTAGAAGACTGAGCTAGGTTATCAGGTAAAATTCAGAGGGCTGAAGAAGGGTTGTTCAGGAGGTTTGGGCATTTAGAGAGGATGAAACAGAATAGGATGACCAAGAGGTTCTATAAATCTAAGGCAGTGAATGGTTTCTATTCTTTAATTTAACTGTGTATACAATCTTTAATTATAATTAAATACTGTACATCAGTAATTTGCAAAACAAATTTCTTGCAGGCTAATGGTTGCTCTTTACATGTGAGTCAAGAGCTAAGTCACCTTTATCCATCAACCCAGACCATGCCTATACTAAGTAAAGCAAGTGCTCCAGGTCTCATTTTGGCTACAGGTACAATTGGAAATTCAATGAAAGGTCATACTGCACTCTATATTTCTACTGATGCTGGGATTAACTGGTACCAGGTAATGTGGCTATTTTTACTTACATCTCTGTATGATTACTTGCAGCTACTGGAGTAGAGCTGTGCTTGTTAGTAATTACCTATTTGAGTTTGCAGGTGGGTGTGCTCCAACTTTTGGTCTTGCTTCTTAACTTTCATTTAGTGTTTATCTGTTTCTTGATGGTCTATTTGCCTTGGGAAATTTTTGTCTAAGTGAGTTCTGCCAAAGTGGAATTCTATAATATACTTGCACAACAGGCTGACTAAACTCCTCAACTACTGTATTGTATTTTTATTTACTCTGCTTCACTAATCTCAACCAAATAAAGGAGTCTACCATATATGCATAAAACTTAAATCTGCAAAATGTCACTGTCATTGTATATTGTCAGAAAACATGGAGATAAAAAAAAGATTTGTATACTTAATTATTTTTATTCTTTGTTTACAGGTTATTAGTGCCTCTCTGATACTTAATAAAAATTTGGATCTAGATAATAGGAAAAGTGTACTAGATATTTTTACAGTACTGTATCTCTAATTATAGCATGGAATGCATCTTGGTCACTCAGTAGGTGATTACTGAGTCATTCCATGTCAAATGGATCAGGGGTCCCCACCTGACCATCTCCAATTTCGATAAAAATTTTCATGAAGGTTGGCATATACAGTGGACCCTCCTTATCGGCCTAATCCGTTCCAGAAAGTTGGCCGAAAAGCGAAATAATATTTCCCATAAGAATTATAGTAAATACAATTACAATTTTTTTTTTCTCTCTCAACAAGTCGGCCGTCTCCCACCGAGGCAGGGTGACCCAAAAAGAAAGAAAATCCCCAAAAAGAAAATACTTTCATCATCATTCAACACTTTCACCACACTCATACATAATCACCGTCTTTGCAGAGGCGCTCAGATACGACAGCTGAGAATAGTCCCTCCCAGCTGTCACTATCCCAGACCCCTCCTTTAAAGTTGCAGGCATTGTACTTCCCATTTCCAGGACTCAAGTCCAACTAAATCAATTAACTGGTTTCCCTGAATCCCTTCACAAAATGTTACCCTGCTCACACTCCAACAGATCGTCATGTCCCAAAAACCATTCGTCTCCATTCACTCCTATCTAACACGCTCACACATGCTTGCTGGAAGTCCAAGGCCCTCGCCCACAGTACCTCCTTTACCCCTTTCCTCCAACCTTTTCTAGGACGACCCCTACCCCGCCTTCCTTCCCTACAGATTTATACGCTCCAAGTCATTCTACTTTGATCCATTCTCTCTAAATGACCAAACCACCTCAACAACCCTCTTCAGCCCTCTGACAAATACTTTTAGTAACTCCACACCTTCTCCTAATTTCCACATTCCGAATTTTCTGCATAATATTTACACCACACATTGCCCTTAGACAGGACATCTCCACTGCCTCCAGCCTCCTCCTCGCTGCAGCATTTGCAACCCATGCTTCACACCCATATAAGAGTGTTGGTACCACTATACTTTCGACATTTCCTTCTTTGCCTCCATGGATAACGTTGCCTCCACAGATACCTCAATGCACCACTCACCTTTTTTCCTTCATCAATTCTATGGTTAACCTCATCCTTCATAAACCCATCCGCTAACATGTCAACTCTCAAATATCTGAAAACATTTACTTCTTCCATAATCCCTCTCTCCAATGTGATATCCAATTTTTCTTTATTTAAGTCGTTTGATACCCTCATCACCTTACACTTTTAACTTTCTACCTTTACACACAATTACAAATACAAATATTTATTTCTTTGCAATTTTACATAGAAGTGCAATGAGAGCCTGTTCCAGACAAAAATATTCACATTTTTTTTTTTTTAACAATTAAATCAGTATTACATACCTTTATTGGAGACTAATGCTGGCTTCTGGAAGAGAGGGAGGAGTTTTTGTTTGGAAGGGGAATCCCCCTCCATAAGGACTTCAGGTATCAAAGCCCTCTCTGGAGTTACTTCCCTTCTCTGTCTTTTAATGCCACTAGGACCAACTGAGTCACTGGACCCCTGTCACACACCATATCTGTCCATAGAGGTCTGTTTCTGGCATCTCTCTATGATTTCCCTGAAGTGGGACAAGGTTTTGTCACTAAACATGTTGCAGATATGGCTTGTTTCAGCTTGGTCTCCACAAAACTTTGCACCTCATTCCACTTTGCACAAATGTCCTTAATAAATGAAGAAGGCACCTCCTTCACTCCCTTTTCCTCCTCCTCTGAAGCAAGTTCCTCAACTGTGGTCTGTTGCTGTTGCAGATGAAGATCTTGCAGCTCTACAGAGGTTAGCTTTTCCCTGTGGTCCTCCACCAACTCTTCCACATCCTTGCCACTAACCTCCAACCCCATGGACTTCCCAATGC